>JARVZY010009694.1:0-25268 GCA_030686995.1 Artemisia argyi
ACTTGTAGATCTAAGTCCACCCGAAGCTAAGTTGCCTACTACTAAGAATAGACGTGAATCGGATATATTTAAGGACTAGATCTAAATGAACAAGCTATTAAATAGCTTATTGTTTAAAAAAACTTAAAAAATTGCAAACTTTATATGAAAAGATTAATAAAAAGCTATTTAAAAAGCTAAAAAGATAACAAATATAGAAAAATGCTCTCAAATTAAGAGATGACAAAGCTTATTTGAAAAATAAGCTGAGTTTAATAAGCTCATGCATCTCTTTTGGGGTTTGAATCGAGCTAGAGGATGAAGAAGAGAACAAGTTATAAAACATAATAAGTTGTAAACTAATAAAAATATATACTTTGTATGAAATAAGTGAATGAATACCTTTTTTTTTTTTTTTTTTTTTTTTTTTTTTTTTTTATAATATAAAAGATAGTTTAAAAAAAGTAAAGATAAAATAAGAGCTTTATGAATAAGCTTATTGCAAAAGCTATTCAAAAAACTAAATCCAAATAAGGTATAATAAGCTAAAAAGCTTATATAGATTATTTAGATTTAAGAAAAGAAAAATAAAGAGAAGAAAGAGATGAAAAGAATTGCAAATAAGCTAAAGAGATAAGCTAAAAGGAAAACATAAACTTCATTGATCAAATAAAAGTTGATTACAATAAATAAGCATTTGAAATAAGCAAAATATAATACTTGAAAATAAGCCAACACTCTAAAAAAAACTGCTAAAAATTAAAGCTACTGTGTGAAAAATATTAATGTGTGAAGAAGAGAAAATAATGAAGGCCGCCCCCTCTTGAATCATGTGCATTGTATTTATACCCGATGATTGATTGTTTCTCGATCCTTCTGCTGTCGTAGGTTTATTATTTACTATACATATGGCTATCAATTACGTTAAATGACAACTATCACCAACAATTAAATCATTCCTTATCTCATTCTCATAGGATCCGGGCTCCAATTAATACAAAAGGGGCCACGTGGCAGTCGATCATTGGTTGGATAAGGGATAATAGAGATGCGAGTGTGGAAGAGGTGGAAAGATCACACGCTCCTCCCATTTAATTTAGGCGAGTGAATCATACGTAATAGCCAAAGAATGAAATCAGATTATAGAACTTCAATATAGCTTGGGCCAGATACTTTCTTTAGGCTGGATCTGTTCTGTCTTGGGCCTTCGCTTGATCTGCTCTTCTAATTTCTTTTGGGTCAGATCTGTGCGACTGCGTACTTGAACTGCTACTACTTGGGCTGTGTAGGATAACCAGAAAACAGAAAGGGAGGCGAGTGGGAATTGAACCCTCGACCTCACGCATGGCATACAAATGTTCCAACCAACTGAGCTAGTACAACTTTGGTGATATATTTAGCTTCTCATTTTTTAACACTTTTGTATGCAGCTCTGAATTTTACTTCAAAATAATCTTCGTTCGGGCTTCGTTTAGTCTTTCAAAATTCTATCTTTTGCCTCGATACTCTAAATAAAATTATCATTGATCCCCGTAATTTCATGCTCTTTCCAAATCCAGTGCTCGATTTTTTCCGTTTTGTCATTCTTTTTGTCCTTTTATAATATCCTGCACATACATAAACACAAAAACAAACATATATTTGGCATTTTTGATCGGTTTTTGTTCTTTTTGGGTCCCTTTTTTGTCAAAAAAAGGTATGTGTTTAATCACATACCAAAATCCCCCAAACTAAGGTATTGCCGTGTCCTCACGCAATGTTATCAACTTACACTTTTGAAATAAAAATTTTCAAACCTCTTTTTAATAACTTTCGAAAAGTAGCAATAACGTTCAAAAGAGATTAAGAAATCATTAATTCTAAAAACGCCCCGTTTTTCCAATTTATTCATAAATAAACTTATTTTTGCACATTTTTCTTTTTATTTTGATATATGTGACGAGATGTGATACAGTATCAATAGTATAGTATAATATCTCCAAAGAATTCGAAGGAAATACGAATTCCCGAGTCGTTATCCCGTGAAGGAGTGAATAGAATCGTGGTTGTTCGAATATTGAAACGTGTAGTGAATAGTGGTAAAAGTGAATATATGAGTAATTAAGCTACGAATAATGAAATTACAACAAAAAACAAGTAAAAAGGGAAAGGGAACAAGTAACGGGGGCACATGTATGTAAAAACATAAACTTAATTCTAAAAACGGGAATTAAAACGTAACGTAACGAGATAAAACGTGAAATTTAAGCAATAGTTATCCTACGAGTATGAAAACAATTTTCCTATATTCTAAATGATAAAAAAATTATGGGAAAAAGAAAAATATTTTTTTGAACTTTTTAATTATTTATTATGATTTAAAATGTAAAATAAGGAAATAAAGTTAAGAAAAATTACCAAATAAAAAGTGAAAATTATAAAAAATTCACAGAAAGTTTATCTTTATAATAGAATTAAGGGAAAATTATAAAAATTGGAAAAACTATTTTGAAAAGCCAAGAAAAGGGCTTATCAGTTTTATTAAGATAAAAGAAATAAGGAAAAGAAAAAGGGATTAAAGAATTGAAAGTGAGAAGGTTATTGAAAAAAGTCCCAAGGGCAGAATGGTTTAGTGTGAGGCTGTGTGAGGTGTTGGGTGCAGGAGGTCACAGGTTCGAACCCTGTGCACCTCTTTTTATGAATTTTTTTATTTTTGCAATTGTTCTTTTTGGAAACTTAAAATAAGCTAAAAAAGGACAACTAATATGAAACAACCATTTTTAAAAACTGATAATAAGCTAGTATATAAGTAAAATTTGAGGACAGGTTAAACTATCTAGCAAAAAGAAAAGAAAGTAGCTGATCATAAGGTATAAGCTGATTAAATGCTACAAGCAAGGTTTAAAAAAAAATATATAACTACTAACCTAATACAACTTAATAAGCCAAATAAGCATAGAAAAATAGACCGAATCTAAGCAGATAAGCAAAAAGAAAATGATAAAACAAATAAAAACTAAATCTAACGCAATTCTAAATAAACCCAAACAGTCCTAATAGGGTAAAAAGAAGCTACTTCAAAAGTTGTAATTCTAAAAACTAAATCACTTCAAGCAATCATTCATAACCAATTCACCATAATTCGCACCTTACCATCTAGCTACACTCCCAAACTCTTTTCCACCATAGTCATTCAACCTGCCACCACAATAACTACAGTAGATCAGAGCTTGGCATCACTAGGCACCTATCACCTCTCCACAAAAAGGGCTATACCAGTCATGCTACAATTACATCTACAACAATGGCATCACATAACTCGGAACACACTCCTTGCAGTCAGTACCATCCATTTCCTCCTTGGCAGTGTATAGATAAGACCAAGTAGGTTCATCTTTTGTTCGTCACTATTCCTATCTTTATACACTGCCCTCCCATTCAGTTTACCCTTCACAAAAGGAAACCTACTTTATGGTTTACCCAGGCTTCTTGACTAATGAGATCCATGTTTCATCACCCAATTACCTAACTAAGGCCTATTGATTACAAAACCAAGATCTTATTAGTTAGTTAGACCTAGAAAAAACCAAGTTACAAGGCCATCTTTTGTAAGTGAGCTCAATAATATTTCCAGTTCATATGAATAGAACTGAAAATATTTAGGTATACATACCTATCCATTGCAGACTCCATAATCATTTCTGCATTCTTGTGTGTATTCAGGATAGAAAACAATGTGTTTTTTACATCAATCTTCAATTGATTTGTACCTATTAAGCAGAACAAATCACCAAACCAGCAGGAAACTACATTTTAACCCACCAACTTTTAATAAACCCATCTTTGATTCTATTTATCCATATATGAATTCCATCACCTCATCAATGTCTCAGAGAATCAAAAAATGGAGTATAAGAAGAATTGAGGTTAAGGTATTAGCCATCTGCTTCTTCATAAACCCTTCTTCCAAGCACCCTTTTAAATTATGGAACTAGAACTAGCTCATCTGATTTCCTAAAGGTTGTAGGCTTCCTTGATATCATTTGAATCTTTGACTCTTATTGACATTAATTTGAACCTTACATCTTCTCTTATACTTTTAATCAAAGTTTCTTTATCTCTTTCTTCTTGTTGAAACTCTCTCTGATTCCTTTCCCGCCATAAGTGGTAGACTGTAGCAGCAAAACAAAGCTTTCTAATCACATTCCAAATTCTATTATGACTATGTATATTGCACATTTCTCCCACATAACTGGCCCAATTACTAGCATTAGATCTAATAATGGCAATACTTTTAACTGCAGTCCACACCTCTTGGGAATAGATGCATTGAAAAAACAAATGATCATAAGAATCTTCCACAGTCTTGCACAAGGAACACTTCATACCTTTGTTGGAATACCATTTCAGTAATCTATCCTGTGTAAGGAGTTTGTGTTTAATTGCTAACCATAAAACAAAACTGTGTTTTGGGATATAATGAGAATGCCACACAATTCTGCTCCATGTCACCTTACCATCATTCTGTCTCATATCATTCCACACTTTACTAGTAGCAAAATCAACCATATTAGCATTATTGGTGATCCAAACAGGTTTATTTGAGGTTTGTGTCAGCATTGGAACACTCTTGTTAGTAATGACATCATATTTAGCACTCAATTTAGCTTGCCATTTCCATCCATTAGCATCAATAACCTCACCCAATTTACTTTTTTCATTGAATCCTGCTTAGTGTATATCTCTTCTACTGATAGTTTTAGCAAGTGCCTGTTGATTTGACCATCTATCATACCATGCAGATATATTTTTACCATCTCCAACTTTGTACATAATATGATTCTCCAAATTCTGCCTTAAATTAAACAATGTTTTCCAACACCAACTATCAGTTTTGTAGCATTGAACTTCCCAAACACTCCTCCCTTTAAGCTTTACTGTACTCACCCATATAACCCATAAAGACTCCTTCATAGTAGCCAAGTTTCATAAATGCTTAATGAGTAGAGTATTATTCCATTGCTCCAAAGGTTTTAATCCCAGACCCCCTTGATCTTTACGTTTGCATACTTCCTTCCATGCAACTTTAGCTTTTCCTCTAGTCAGCTCCCCATTGCACCACAAGAAGCCTTTGAATTTTTTTCAATATCATTAATAACAGCCTTAGGAAGTTTGAACACAGATCCCCAATATACTTGCATAGATGACAAAACAGATGCAATAAGTTGACTTCTTCCAGCATAAGAAAGACTTTTGTTCTTCCAGTCACTTAGCTTATGTCTCAGCTTATCAATCAATCTCTTACAATCTTTTATACCAATCTTCTTATCCACTAATGGTACCCCAAGATATCTTACAGGCATTTTTCCAATTTGAAAAGGTAAAATTTCCTGAATATTCTTAATTTCTTCCATGCTCAAGCTACCACAAAACATTGTACTCCTACCTATGTTTGGATTCAGCCCAGAAACTCTGCTAAACTTCCCAAGATCTTCTTTAATAGTTTTAACAGATGTGACATCTCCATGACAAAGAACCAATTCTCAAACATGAATCTAGCAGTACCAGACTTGTCTATATAAACGTCATTCTCATGCAATTCTATATTCTCAATATTCTTTTCTTGTTGTTTACCCTTTTCATACATTGCATCCCATTTCCTTTTATAGTATAAATGCATCTGTTTTGACCATTTACTTACAACATTACCAGCTGGCTTTTGTTTCAATAGAACATATTTGTTTCAATAGAACATACATTGCATCCCATTTCCTTTTATAGAATAAGTGCATCTGAATTTTACTTCAAAATAATCTTCGTTCGGTCTTCGTTTAGTCTTTCAAAATTCTATCTTTTGCCTCGATACTCCAAATAAAATTATCATTGATCTCGTAATTTCATGTTCTTTCCAAATCCTGTGCTCGATTTTGTCCGTTTTGTCCTTCTTTTTGTCCTTTTATAATATCATGCGCATACATAAACACAAAAACAAAAATATATTTGTCATTTTTGATCGGTTTTTGGTCTTTTTGGGTCCGTTTTTTGTCAAGGAAAGGTATGTGTTTATTCACATATCAAAATCCCTCAGACTAAGGTATTGCCGTGTCCTCACACAATGTTATCAACTTACACTTTTGAAATAAATAATTTAAAACCTCTTTTTAATAACTTTCGAAAAGTAGCAATAACGTTCAAAAGAGATTAAGAAATCATTTATTCTAAAAACGCCCCGTTTTCCAATTTATTCATACATAAACTTATTTTTGCACATTTTTCTTTTTATTTTGATATATGTGACGAGATGTGATACAGTATCAAGAGTATAGTATAATATCTCCAAATAATTCGAAGGAAATACGAATTCCCGAGTCATTATCCCGTGAAGGAGTGAATAGAATTGTGATTGTTCGAATCTTGAAACGTGTAGTGAATAGTTGTAAAAGTGATATGAGTAATTAAGCTATGAATAATGAAATTACAATAAAAAAATAAGTAAAAAGGGAAAGGGAACAACTAACGGGGGCACATGTATGTAAAAACGTAAACTTAAATCTAAAAACGGGAATTAAAACGTAACGTAACGAGATAAAATGTGAAATTTAAGCAATAGTAATCCTACGGGTATGAAAACAATTTTACTATATTCTAAATGATAAAAAAATTATGGGAAAAAGAAAAATATTTTTTTTGAACATTTTAATTATTTATTATGATTTAAAATGTAAAATAAGGAAATAAATTTAAGAAAAATACAAAATAAAAAGTGAAAATTATAAAAAATTCATAGAAAGTTTATATTTATAATAGGATTAAGGAAAAATTATAAAAATTGGAAAATCTATTTTGAAAAGCCAAGAAAAGGGCTTATCAGTTTTATTAAGCTAAAAGAAATAAGGAAAAGAAAAAGGGATAAAAGAATTGAAAGTGAGAAGGTTATTGGAAAAAGTCCCAAGGGCAGAATGGTTTAGTGTGAGGCTGTGTGAGGTGTTGGGTGCAGGAGGTCATAGGTTCGAACCCTGTGCACCTCTTTTTTTTGAAATTTTTTATTTTTGCAATTGTTCTTTTTGGAAACTTAAAATAAGGTAAAAGAGGACAACTTATATGAAACAACCATTTTTAAAAAACTGATAATAAACTAGGAAATAAGTAAAATTTGAGGACAGGTTAAACTATCTAGCAAAAAGAAAAGAAAGTAGCTGATCATAAAGTATAAGCTGATTAAATGCTACAAGCAAGGCTTAAAAAAATAAATAACTACTAACCTAATGCAACTTAATAAGCCAAATAAGCATAGAAAAACAGACCTAATCTAAGCAAATTAGCAAAAGGAAAAAGATAAAACAAATAAAAACTAAATCTGATGCAATTCTAAATAAACCCAAACTATCCTAATAGGGTAAAAAGAAGCTAGTGCAAAATCTGTAATTCTAAAAACTAAATCACTTCAAGAAATCATTCATAACCAATTCACCTTAATCCGCATCTTACCATCTAGCTACATTCCCAAACTCTTCTCTACCATAGTCATTCAACCTGCCACCACAATAACTACAGTAGATCAGAGTTTGGCATCACTAGGCACCTATTACCTCTCCACAGCAAGGGCTATACCAGTCATGCTACAATTCCATCTACAACAATGGCATCACACAACTCGGAACACACTCCTTGCAGTGAGTACCATCCATTTCCTCCTTGGCAGTGTATAGATAGGACCAAGTAGGTTCATCTTTCATTCGTCACTATTCGTATCTTCATACATTGCCCTCCCACTTACTTTACCCTTCACAAAAGGAAACCTACTTTATGGTTTACCCATGCTACTTGACTGATGAGATCCATGTTTCATCACCCAATTACCTAACTAAGGCCTATTGGATTACTAAACCAAGATCTTCTTAGTGAGTTAGACCTAGAAAAAACCAAGTTACAAGGCCATCTTTTGTAAGTGAGCTCAATAATATTTCCAGTTCATATGAATAGAACTGAAAATATTTAGGTATACATACTGTTGGATCGATATACTCTGACCAAACTACTTTGTAGCTTGTAAGGGTTTAACAATATTGAGTAATCTCAACACTATTAATATTGAAACACTATTTTACTTAGTAAAGTATGCGGAATCTACTAACACAAAGCTTAAGAAGAACTTTTATATTAATCAAACTTTGAACCTGCTTTGTTACACAGATTCACTAACAATCCTTAACTACTTTATCAACTTTGATCGGCTATAAAACTTATCTAAGACTTGTATCGACTAATACCTCTTAAGGCTCTTTATATAGATATCCTTAAGTCGGTTTACAACATGTAATCCTTGAACGACAAGTCATTATCCCTAACTAATTCTAAAATATTCGTTTAATATTACACATTAATCCTTATCTAATATTGCACATCAGTCCTTGTTTCCTTCGAAGTACATTAAGGATTCTTCAATAACATCAATACTTTGACTTTTTCCTTCAGCAGTACTTTGACTTTATTCTTCATGCAGCTGTACTTTGACATCCAGAAGTACTTTGATATTTCATATCCCAACAATCCTCCCCTAACTCGAACTCCACTTGCTTGATTTCAAGTTTCTTTGTTATCTTTAATCTTCAAATCTTTAATCATTCAGAAAGATTGTTTCTTTATTCCTTTTTCTTCTATCTGTCATGTGTCAAAGTATTCTTCATCAGCATCTTATCTTTTATGGTATCTTCTCAGCAACTCAGCAACAATTTGGTACAAAGATCATCAAATCTTAAAAGTTTCATACTATTCTCATCACTTCCAGGTGTGTTAACTCCTGTGAGAGGTGAATCATTGAAAATTATGATTTTTAGCAAATCATCAGCTATCAACGGATTTGATTTGTCTTTACCAATAGCCATTTGCTTTGGACTAGCCAACTCTTAATCACTTGGAGTATGGTGAGTTGATAACCATATAGTTTTTGGTAAACTATCAACCATCAACGGATTTGATTATCACATCAGAGCCGTACCCTCATGATGAGTCAAACTCTTTCTTGTCTGTTAAACATGGTGAGTTGATTACCATTTGTTGTGCAGTATAAATACTAACACCATGTGTTTCTTTTCAAATCCTATTTTCTTTTAAACATCAAAACATTTTATTTTTATTTTTAAGGACTTATACTGGTTTATATCAGCAAGCAGTACTTTGTTAAAGTACTGTTTGTTTTTGCAGTACTTTGAAAAATACTTTATTTTACAAAACAAATCATACCAGTATTATGCAACATTACTCTTCAGACTTGACCCATCTGATAAATAGCTTGATAACATCCAAAGCTACTTCAGATTCATCTTCAAGTTCCATTCCATGATCCAGCATTCTGAGCATAATTTCTCTAATCAATGGATATCTCCTCTCAGCCAACATATGAATCATGGTACCATCTTCCATCTCTAGTGTATGAACTCCTGATGTCTCAAAGAATCTCCATCTTGTTATTTCCCAATTCTCTTGATCATTCCACAGAGGATCAACACTTGTTTCTTCAGTATCCCAGATGGTAATTAAGTCTCCAAGCAAAACTAATCCCACTCCTGAAGCTTCAATCTCTGCATAGTATGTCTGTACTTGCACATATAAGTCATATAAATCTGCCCTTGTAATACAGTGCAATAAATCCCATAACATATTGAATGTTGTGAAGCTTTCATCTTCTTTGTGGATCATAAAATAATTCCCTTCTTTTGATTCAACCACAGAAAATGAGATTATCTTGGACTTCTTTCCAGAATCTTCAATCTTCTTGTTCTCAAAATCAACAACTCTGAAATAATTTCTAAGTTCATCAACTGTATCTTCATGAACTAACTTCAGCCTTTTTGACAGTTGATCATCTTCAGCTAATTTTTTTCTTTCCAATCTCCTTTGCTCAGCTTCTTCCTTTATGATATCTTCTAATTTCTACTTTCTATCAACTTCCATGGGCACAAAGTTTTCTACTTCTTTTCTGATATCTTCTTGTACTTTATCCCACAGAGCTTTCACTTTTGGATACCTTTTCAAATGCAAATTCTTGTATCCCTTCTTTCTCAAGAACTGTATCATCCAGTTTCTTTCCTGAGCTTTGGTCATTGGCTTCTTTGCAAGTGGCCTACTAACTTCTTCCAAATACTCAGCATCATATTCAGCTTGTTGCTTTCTAGCAAGCTCTAAATCTTCTGCAGTCTCTAATTCTCTAATCTGAGCAATAGAAATTTTTTTCTTTTTCTTCTTAGTATCTTTCTGAACCATTATCCCTTTCCCTTTATCTTTTGGATCTAGTTTTTCTGATTCAGAAGTACTTTCATCATCTTTTTGTGCAGGCTCAGAGATATGTATTCCTCCAGTAGGTCTTCTTAAATCATCATAACTTGAGCAATTGTTTCATCATCACTTGCAGTATGTACTCTTTCTTCCTCTTCAAAAGTAGAAGGACCAGCTTCATCTTCATAATGCTTTGTAGAAGGTCCAGCTACAGAAGTTCCAATAGCAGCAATATCTTGTTCAGTAGTACCTTGCACAACAGTATTTTCAACAAAAGTACTTTGAGCATTATTGCCTTCTAAATCAATTTCTTCTGTACCACCACTTTTTACATCCTCATGCTCAACTTCAAGATTAATTTGCTCTGTCTCCCCACTTTTTCTTTCAGCACTATTTTGAGCAACATTTTCATCTTGATCATTCTTTTCCTCTGAATATTGAACCATATCATCAAATCTATCCAAATTATCATCCTTATTCCTCCCCAATTTGATAGATGATGATTTTCTGTGCCTCCTCTTGGATTTAGACTTCTTCTTTGTAGATTTTGGCTTCTGAGACTGCTTCTTTTCTTTCACATAAAGTCTAAAATTTTTAACAAGAGGCCAAACAAACTTCTTCAATCTTCTGAACTTCTTTCTTAGCTGTTTGATTTTTGCAGCTTGAGCATTAACAGTTGACTTCATCTTCTCCAATTCTTTAGCCAAATCAGAAGTACTCTCAGTACCTTTAATTCCCTCGTCTCCTCCAGGTGTTTGAAGCCCACCTGTGGAAGTATAATCATTGGGAGTAGGTACTTGGGAATCCTCTGAAGTAGTACCTTGAGGATCAGTACTTTGTGGAGAAGTACCTTGAGCAAAAACAGATGTGTCCAAGGAAGCTGTCACTGAGGGAGTCCTTTCACCTGAAACAACATGCTGAAGAGAAACAATAGGTGGTGTAGGTGTATGTACTGAAGCAGAATGCTTAACAGAATCAGGTTGATCATCATTATTAGAATGTGCAGACCTACTATTGTCTTCTTCATCCCTAACAGCTTGAGCTGCCTCTAACATATAAGCATTAAGAGGTGTATTCCTACCCGAAAAGTTAACTCCCTTATTGGACGTAAAAGTGAAAACTTTAGGTTGCATTCTAATGGTAGGTACATAATCCTGAAGTTTAGGTATACCATCTAGTGGATTCTCTAAAATCAATTGAACAAACCTAGGATACATTAGAAAGGGTTTGCCAGCCTTAATATGAGTAAGCATGCCTTCAAGGATCATGTATGAAAAATTGAAAGGCTGATTGGTAATAAGACCAACAAAAGCAGAAGCTATGGAATGGCTAAACTGATCCCAAGCAGTACTCTTTGGACGCAAACAATGTAGCAAAACATGAATAAGAAATTTCCAATGAGGACTAACCATAGCCTTCTGAAAAGTAAGCTTAGTCAAAGAACCTTCATACCCAATGTCCCTGAGTGTATTCCAAACCTCTTGTTTTCCAAACAAAACGGAGCCTCCTTCATCTTCAAATAACAGAGCCTCCCTAATTGAAGCTTCTGTAACATGAATAGCTCTCCCAGCAACTGTAGCAGTAATAATATCCTCTCCATCTTCAACCTGTGACGTGGCTGTATCCCAAAAAGCTTGAAGTCAAGGTCCAATAATCTTGGGGTTGACTAGGATGGAGTAACAGATGTTGGTACCAGTGAGAAAGTCAATAATACCATGAAAATCAAGATTATCTTGGGTTTTCTCATGGTTTGCGATCATGTTATGTTTGGTGTTGGTACGTCGATTAGCCATGGTGATTTGGGTTAAAGTGAGAAAAGTGATGATCGATAGAAAGTAGGTATGAGTTAATAAAGGTGAATAAAAGGAAAAGATATGAGGTTTTATATAAGGATAAGATGCAAAAAAACACGGTTAATTAATGATTTTACCGTTATTTTTGGAAGTAAATATCCCCATATCTTTTGAAAATTTGTTAGCCACAAATCTGACCGTTGGAACAGTATCTGACACGTCAGCGAACCCTTTAATAGCACCAAGTAGTACTTTCCATAAAATATGGAGCAGTACTTTCCGTTATAAGCTCACACAGTATATTGACCAAAATACTTTCCCAAAAAAATCTTGAATGTTGACCATTTGACCAAAATATCTTTGAAAGTCAACCCTTATTAATGACTATCTCCCCAAATTAAATCCCAAAGCTACCCTGGTAAGTGAACATCAATATACTTCATTAAATGCCCTTTTACCTTTAGTTTGCTTATAAAAGCAACTTTACCATCAACACTTTGCAATCACCATATCTTCTTTTAACACAAAAACAAGTAAGCACAATGAGTCACATTCCAATTGTGAACATCTCTTCAGACTCAGAGGGCACCACAGATTCAGAGATAAGTTACTACTCTGATTCTGAGTTTGAAGATCCAGGATGGGCAGACTATTTTCCTCCTCATGTTCAGTGGATGGGACTCCAAGAAACTTCATCAACAATGAGTGCTGCCAACTCTACCATAACTGATGCAGGTAGTACTACCAGCAAAAAGCCCAAAAAGAAGAAAGTTGTTTCTGGTTCATCTCTGGCTAAAGAGCTTCCACATGCTTTGACTCAAGCTCTGGAATCAGCTATTCAGAACATGAAGTGGCCTGCTCCAAGAAAAGAGAGACCTCCCAAACAGGTTCTTGGCCTGGCTTGCCCAAGAAAGCAGGCTTGTTGGATCGTTGTAGCTCGAGGTTGTTTAGACCTCATATCATCTAGGAACACAATAACAATAACTATACACGCAGCGGAATTAAACAAATCAATAGTTATTGACACAAGGTTTTTACCCATCCAAGCCTCAAATATTATTTGATCAGAATAATACGGTTACACCTAAATCTGTAAAAGGAATCAAGAGATTCTTGAGGCTACAAAACACTTCTAATCCTAGGAGTTTATAATCTACGTCTAGGTTACACACACACCTTTAGTCGACTACATATTGAAAGACTTAAATTATAAAAACCTGTACCCTTAATCTCTTTATATAATAGAGATTTAGGGTTTACAAAAGACTACAAAGGACTAAAATATAAATCTTCTTTTGCAAGCAAGTCCTTCTCCATCTTTTGTAGAATTCCTTCTTGTCATATTAAGTCCCTATTGTTTCATTCTTTCATGTTTTGTATCATCAAATCTAATAGACCCAACAATCTTCCCCTATTTGATGGTGACAAAACAACTACAAATCTTGTACAAACTTCCCTAGACGAAGTAGAGAAATTAAGACAATTAAATCTCGCCATGAATGAAACAATCTTTGATACTTTGAGTTATATCATAAGATAAAACATATCTTCTGCAGTTGTAACATACCACATTAGGCTCCAAGGAAGTGGTATGAAACCTTCTCCAGTTGTAACATATCTTTATTATGGCGTTGTAACAATCCATCAGTATATCAAAATGGTCCTAGAAACTATCTTTATGGCTTACATCAGGCTCCAAGGAAGTGGTATGAAACCTTAGCTAATTATTTGTTAAATAATGGGTTTCATAGAGGCAAGATTGACCAAACTTTGATCATCAAGAAAGACAAGGGTGATATTCTACTTGTTCAAGTTTATGTTGATGATATTATCTTTGGTTCTACTAAACAAGAGATGTGCAAAGAGTTTGAGAAGCTGATGAAAGATGAATTTCAAATGAGTTCTATGGGAGAACTTACATTCTTTTTGGGGCTGCAAGTACAACAGAGTAAAGAAGGCATCTTTATTAGTCAAGACAAATATGTGACTAAGATTATTAAGAAGTTCAAGTTTACTGATGCAAAACCTTCAAATACCCCTGCTGACAAGACCACTCACCTATTGTTGAAGAATGCTAGTGGTGCTAATGTTGATGTTCACACTTACAGATCTATGATTGGTTCTTTGATGTATCTTACTTCATCAAGGCCAGACATTATGCTTGCTGTATGTGCTTGTGCAAGATTTCAGGTGACTCCAAAGACATCACATATAACAGCAGTGGAAAAGATTTTTAGGTACTTGAAGACTTATCCTAATCTAGGATTATGGTATCCAAGAGACTCTCCAATGGAATTGATCACATACTTAGATAGTGACTATGCTGGTGCAAGTTTGGATAGAAGATCAACTACTGGAGGATGTCAATTTCTTGGATGTAGATTGGTGTCATGGCAGTGCAAGAAGCAAACTATGGTTGCTACTTCAACCACTGAAGCAGAATATGTTGCAGCTGCTAGTTGTTGTGCTCAGATCCTTTGGCTTCAGAATCAATTATTGGATTATGGGTACAATTTCATGAACACCATTATCTATATAGACAATAGTAGTACCATATGCATTATTAAAAATCCTGTGCAACACACTAAAACTAAACATATTGAAATTAGACATCACTTTATTAGAGATTGTTTTGAGAAAAAGCTTATTAATGTTGTCAAAATCCATACTGATGACAATTATGCTGATTTATTAACAAAAGGGCTTGATGTGGGTAGGTTTCAATACTTGGTAACAGATATTGAAATGCTCAATCCATAAATCATTGATGTCTAATACTTTTCAGTGTTGCAGGATAGTTTTTAGGTACTAATATTGTTTGTATTGTATGTATGGTTTTCTACTAATTTGTATGCAGAGTTAATCAAGAGCATAGTGGAAATTAACATACAACAGTGGAAAGTTTGGTGATAATAGCAAGAACAAAGAGTACTTTTATTGATTAAAAAGAGAGTACATCACATCCATTCAGATAACATTGTCACCAACATAGAAAACCATCACATAAGACATAAACCTACAACCTAACACCTACACCATGGGTTTCTTTCCTTTTCTTTCATAGTCATGCTTGCCTTTGGAAGCTTTCTTTCTCTTGTCATCAAAAGAGAGTTGTTTCCTTGGACAAGCAAGTCCCAGAACTTTCTTGGGAGGCCTTGGTGCTTGGGTAGGCTTCTCTACAGCAGGCCACTTCATGTTGCTTATGGCAGTCTTCAATGCTGTGGTGAGGGCCTTTGGAAGCTCTTTGGAAAGATCAAAGGTTGGATCATTATCATCATCAGAGGAAGAACTAGAATAAAACTCCAAAGATGGAGCAGGAGAAGCTTTAGTCTTTTTGGATGGCTTGTTGGATGCTGTGGAAGTGGTTGCACTTGGTGGGAAGTAATCACTCCATCCTGTTGAAAGATCCTCTGAGTTTGAACAATAGCTGATTTCCTCATCAGATGAATCATCAGAAGATATGTAGACTATTGGGAACCAGCTCATTGTGTTGATTAAGGGTTTGTGTTGTTGAAGTTGTTTGTTGATGATAGATAAAAGTTTTGAGCCCCCTTTTATAAGCAAAGTCAAGGTCGAATTCTAATTAATGAAGAATATTTACTCTTACCTGTTTTGGTAGGTTGGAGGAGTAAATTTGGTTATTATCGGGTTGACTTTTGGAAGATATTTTTGTGAATAGTAACTTGGTTAAAAAGTTACTTTGGGTTAATCTTTATGGGTTAAGTTGAAAGTTACTTTGGTTTGCAGCATACAACCCATATTATTGGAGTCATTGGAGTAATAAGGTGTGTATCATAGACACACAACAAATGGTTATTGATTCACCATGTCTAATCCACATAAGAATCAACTAGTCCAGAGCAAACGACTACTGGTAAAGACTTATCAAATCCGTTTATGGTTGATAGTTTACCAAAAACTAGGTTATCAACTCACCATACTCCAAGTGATTAAGAGTTGGCTAGTCCATAGCAAACGGCTCATGGTAAAGACATATCAAATCCGTTGATAGCTGGTAGTTTGCTAAAAACTATGATAAGAGTAGCAAATTTTCATGTTTTATTCACCACTGCTCTTTGATATGTTGTGAAAATTTTACCACTGCTAGTTCATTAGTTACCACTGCAAGAGTAATTTTTCCACTGATGAACTAGCCTTTACAATTGTTGTGTCAGTAATCCATTTTGTTACTAGCCGTTGTAAAAATAACCGTCTTTCCTTATTAATAGGGTAAAATCTTTTGTGAATTATCTACTTACTTATTCTAAATTATTCTTTTTCCGAAGATAATTCTTTTTAAAGATAATTCACATTGCGCAACCTCCTCAAACCCTATTAGTATAAATTGATCATCATACGGCTTGCTTTTTATCTTGATTACTAACACTTTTATTCTCTTTCTAACAAATATCATGGCGATTCTCAAATTTGTCGAGGAGCACAACCAAGTGGCCTACTTACAAAAGTCAAACGAGAAGAGTGGCCCTGTTTTTCATCAGATTGTGGATTTTCTAAACACAACTCATATAAGGTATGCCTTAAATATTAATCCCACAATCTATGTCTCTCATATCAAACAGTTCTGGAACACTGTGGAGTCCATAACTCTTGAACAGGGAGACACACATGAATCTGTGGATGCTCTAAGAGCCACAGTGGATGGGGTAACTATTGATGTTACTGAGTCATCCTTGAGTAGAATTCTCCAATTGGATGATCTCAATGGTATCATCACATTACCTAATTCAGAAATTTTCACTAATATTGCTTTAATGGGGTATGATACATCTGAACAAAAAGTTACTTTCAGAAAAGGATGTTTTTGTCCCCATTGGAGATTTTTAATTCACACTCTTTTACATTGCCTAAGTCCTAAGAAAACTTCTTATGAACAATTTGCATCAACCATGGCTTATCCTTTGGTTTGGTTGGCAACTGATAGGACTTTCAATTTTTCAAAGTTTATTTTCAATAATATGAAAGGCAATGTAAAGAGTCAATATAAATTTTTGATGTATCAAGGTTTGTGCAAGCAGTGTTAAATGAATTTCAACTGCACCCTCACAATAGAATTTATGAACCTTCCAGTCTTAAGCCAAAAGTTTTTCAAAACATGTGTAAGGCTTCAGATCTTTGGAAAGGGAGGTTCATCCACTTTTTCCTCAAATGCTTGCTAAAATTGTTCAAGTACAGGGTGAAGATGCAACCATCCCAGTTGTATCCCATAACACACCCAATATTGTTGTTCCACCAATTCACCATACCCCTGCTATAACTCACACTTATGAGAGAAGGTCTAAATAGCCAACTTCTCTCATCTCACCATTGCATGTTGCTGAACCTTTTGGTTTAGGAACAAGCAGTGGTGGTTCAAGGCTTAATCCTAGTCCAACTAGGGAAGAGCCTGAATCAATGCCTCATGATTCACCTCTCCCAACAGGTTACACAGTTGGAAGTGATGAAGGCAGTGTGCAACTACCTGAATTGATGGACATTTGTACCACATTAGTCAAGCAGGTTCAAGCTCTGGAGAAAGATCTGGCTCAGACCAAAGAACAACATGCCACAGAGCTGAATCAATTGAAGGATGAGATTCAAAGATTGCAGAATGAAGTTGAGAATCTCAAGAAGAAAAGATCTGCTAAAGTTGTGTTATCTTCATCATCTTCACCTCAGGATGAGTTTTCTGCAAGTTCTACTAAAGTTTTGGGAGATTCTTCCAAACAGGGGAGGAAAACAGATGCAGAGCTTAAGGGGAGGAGTAAAAATTTTGAAAAAGAGTTTGCTGAGCTCACTGATTTTGATAATGCTCAAGCAAAAGATGATGTAGCTGAGACTGAGGGGAGGAAATTGGATTTTGAAGATATGGATGCTAATGCTGGTTTTAACTTTGATGATTTAGTTGGAACTGCTCAACCAATTTCCACTGAAGCAGAACCAGTTCCCACTGATCAACCAATTACCACTGCAAGTGAAAAAGTTCCCACTGCTACTCAAGAAATTACCACTGCAGAGGAAGAAGCTGCCAGAATAAGATCAGTCAAAGGAAAAGCTATTGTGACTGGTTCAGAACAAGAGCTTACAAGAAAGATTTCTAAGAAAGAACAAGCTCAAATTAATTTTGATGCAAGATTGGCAGAGCAACAGCAAGCAGCAGAGAATGAAAGAAAGAGAAAGCTAGAGGAAGATGAAGTTGCTAGTTTTATGGAAGCAAAGAGGTTGGATAAACTTGAAGCTGTTATGGCTGAACCAATTTCAAGTGTTTCACCAACTGTCATACATGAGAAACCTCCATTGTTCACTTATGTGCCTACAGAAGAAGAGATTGACTACTTGATTAACGATGATCAAATAATCAGGAAGAAGGCCATTGAACTTATTGCAAATACAACCTTGAATGAAGATTAAAAGTCTGCTCAACTTAAAGATTTCATTCAAATGAAGAATCAGCAGGCTCTTGATGAAATCATTGGGGATGTTAGAAAAGGTCAAAAGAAGCCAAGAAAGCTTACAAAGGCACATATCATTGCTAAGATGAAGACTTTTTGTTGCCATGTTGGTAATATGAAGATGGCTCAATTCAAAGGAATGTAACATGATCAAATTGAAGGTATTTACTACAGAATCAAAAGACAAGATAGTAAATTCATTCCAATGGATCAAAAACCTGTAGTTATGAAGACAAAAAGGTCTGGAGTGAGTCTTGGATCAAAAGATGCAAAGAAGTTGAAGACTCAGGAATCATCTCAAGCAGAAGAGGGTCCTAGCAAGTTGACAGAAGAGCAAGTTACAAACATGTTGTTCGTAGAGACTGATGTACTTAATATTGAACCTCTACAAGCAAAATATCCAGTTGTTGGTTGGGAGATCTTTTCTGATAGTTTTGGTGTAGCTTGGAAGATCATCAGAACTGGAAGTGTCACAAGCATTTGCAGAGATTTTGAAGACATTGTTAGATCTTGTGATAGAGAAGAGTTGGATACTTTGTGGAGGATTGTTCAAGATCAGTTTAAGAAGGATGAACTTGTTGATGTCAAGGCTAAGGAGTTATGGGTTCACTTCAGAAGATTATATGAACCTGACCCAAGTGATAGATATTGGATATTTGAAGCTCATGGTACAAGAACTTTGTGGAAATTCTATGATTCAAGTTCTGTGCATCATGTTTCTACTCAAGATGGAGTTGATGTCTTTATGCTGGCTGAGAAAGAATATCCATTGAGAGCTGGAGTATTGACAGTGATGTTGTCAGAGAAGCTTAGGTGCTGGGAAAGAACTGAAGTCATAGATGATTTGCTACAAAGGATTTATGATCAAAGTGTGAGAGCTGATAAAGAGTTAAGAAGAAGAAGATAAGTGTTTGGAAGAATTCCCATATCCTCATGTTTGCTGAATACTTGAAGAAACTTATTGATTTATGTATTAATCATAAGTTAGGGGAGGATTGTTGGGAATTATACTAATAGTTACCACGGCTAAGAGAAGATGTTACAACTGCAGAAGATTGTTAGAAACTAAGAACGCCACAATAAAGATATGTTTTATCAATGCCACAATAAAGATATGTTACAACGCCACAATGGGTCATTAAAAGAGTTTTATTGTTTTATCAACGCCACAATAACTTGGTTAGTGATGATTGATGACATTAATGGGTCATTAAAAGAGTTTTATTGTTTTAATTCTCGTATTTTATGGGGTACGAGAATGGGGCAACATGTGAAACAAGATTGTATACATGGATCTGTCGCTCTCATTGTAGTACAAGGATTCATGTGATGGTTGTGCATTATGGGTAGTCTATTAATAAGATTAAACATATCTTCTGCAGTTGTAACAAACCATCAGTAGTAATAATAACTAGCAGTAGCAAAAACCTTCACCTCGATGTAGCAAATAAATGGTTAAACATTTAAACAATAAGCTTCCCATGAAACCCATATTTTAACCATGTGTAGAATGTAAGCTCCCTGTAATGAGTACTGATGAAGAAAACTAAGTATAACCAACTTGATGCTGAAGTAGAACAACCCAAACTTGTGCCTTATATCTTGTACTAAAATTGACTTCGAACTTATACTTAACATATAGGGAGATCGCAATCTCTTGACAATAAACACTGAGCATAATAACGTAATTCCTTCAAGTGTTTGTCAATTCGTAGTCACCTGAACGAACAAACAAGTTACCCCACACTGAAAAGGTATGATAAAACACAAACCTGTGAAACTCCACTTCATCCTCAAATAGATGATAAAAACCTTTCTTCGCAATCAATTAAATCAAATAAGAACGAGCCTTTGAATCTGTTAAGAACCATGTAAACCAAAATCCAATTCAAAAATCTCTGTACGTGTGTCTTTAATACCATCTCAAAACCCATCCAAGAACAAAACCAAACATAAGCTTAACCTCCTTTTGCACATGCTCTCGTTAAAGTTATAAAACAAGTAAGCACCTAAGTCGCGACATATAAGATATCCAATGGTCTCATCTCCAAGAAATCACGAACAAAGTACAGCTAAAAACCATCGACACATCACAATCATAGGACCGCTTTAAATATGAATAGCAAAGCAGAAAGCGACTTCACATCCCAACAGTAGAAAGTGACCCAATTCCAACTTGATAATATTCCTGGAGACGACAAAAACAACCATTGACCCATGTGAGATGATCTCTTCTCTACTGTCCCATGTACTTGTCGCCATATTGAACATGTAACTCCATTGAATAATACGAGGTCACTTATATGAATAACCATGTATAGTCAATTTATCAAATTAGTACGAGAATATACATACATCACACAGCATGCACTAACGAAAACTTCACATCTTTATTTATTACACCAACCCATGATCACAATAATGATCAACCAATCATGATATAGGAGAGATACATGAGCAGTGGAAAGTTGAAACGAGCAGTGGAAAAATCAAGCGTAGCAGTGGAAACATGAAGCTAGCAGTGGAAACTTTTTACTCGCAGCAGTGGAAATATAGAATGAGCAGTGGGAACTTTAAGCTATCAGTGGAAACTTGTGAGAGCAGTAAGTGATCATTACAACATACACAGCAGCACATGTGAAGCAACACTTTTAACGTAAGCATGTTGCTGTTGTCGTTGAGATTCCAAACTGAAAAACTCATGCTACACAAGAACGAAACCCTTTGCATAGAATCATGAAAAACAAGTTTTGCAAATAATGAAACCCTAAAAACAGAACCTGTTTATAAAACCTAAAGACGATTTAGGTTAATCTTTTCAGCAAGGATTTAATGAATATAAGCTACTGAATCAAACAACTTCAAACGAATAAACAAGTTGATCACCGTCCCATGATGTAGAGATCCTTTTAATAATCAACCCATGTGATCATATCTCACCGACCTACTATCTTTCAATATGAGATGAATAAAGACATTCAGCTACCACCGTCCCACGTTCCTCTCTGCGCAGCAGTTTTCAACAATTTTTATCTTTTTATTGGAAGCTCAGATTGATTATCCCTCCGGTGGAACTCTTCCTGGATATGTTGAGAAGCTCCAATAAAATTTTCAGCCTGATCCAACGGTTAACGAAGGAGTTATTATCGTTTGAAAATAGTCTTGCAGAAAGATTACGAAAATTGTACCAGTTTCGACTTTTTCTTGATTTCTTCGATCTTCGACAAACAAAACCTTGTAAATCCCAGATATCAAGAGCCCCCGCTCTGATACCACTTGATGGATCTAAACACCTTGAACTTGTGTTAGATCGATACTTTGAGTTATATCACTAAGTATGCGGAATCTACTTAGTAACACTTAGAAGTTTGATTGTGTGTAAGACAATTGTTTATGAATAAGAACAATGTATGTAAACAAACTATTAGCTCCAATATTATTAATGATAATAATACGAGTGATCTTGATATCACTAGGGTTACACCTTGAAGCTCTAGAAACGTATATCAAACCTTTAACCTAGGATCTCCTTTTATTGCACAAGGAGTCCTCTTCTACAAGATAAGTATAATGCTAATAGAATAAGATATACACAAGATCTATTCTATAATTATCTAAACATGTTTCATAACAGTTATCTAATAAGTAGTGGTAATATATGTTCTTGCAGTGGTAATGAGTTTCCACTGCAAGTACAATCTTCTGCAGTTGTAACATCTTGTCTTAGCCGTGGTAACTGTTAGTATAATTCCCAACAAGGCTTCTTTTGATGACAAGAGAAAAACTGCTCAAAAGGGAAAACAAAGCTATGAGGGCAAGGGAAAAAGGCCTATGGAGTAGGTGTGTAGAGCTGGGTAGTTGAAGTAGTCTTGTGTTTGTTTGTCTTTTATGTGTTTGTAGCTGTAACTTGATAATGGTGATGTATGAACTCTGAATGGTGGTTGTAAGATCTTTCTGAAATATGAATAAAAAACTTTGTCTTTTTAATGATACATGTAGCCTCCCCTCAAATAATGACTAACTAATAACTACTTATGCCTCCCCTAAAAAATAGCTTACATATTAATCATGCCAATACTCACAACCAAAAAAGTAAATCTTGAAACATCAAAGCCCTTTGTGAGTAGATCTGCTACATTATCATCGGTATGAACTTTAACCACATTGATAAGCCTTTGTTCATAGCAATCTCTTATAAAGTGATGTCTAATCTGAATGTGCTTGGTCTTGGAATGATAAACTGGATTCTTGACAATACAGATAGTACTCTCATTATCAATAATGATAGGAGTATTCTTGAAATTGAATCCATAATCCAAAAGCTGATTCTGTAACCAAAGTACTTGTGCACAACAACTTGCAGCAGCTACATATTCTGCTTCAGTGGAAGAAGTTGCTGCAATTGTTTGCTTCTTACATTGCCATGACACTAATCTGCTTCCAAGGTACTGGCATCCTCCAGTTGTGGATCTTCTGCCATAGTTATCTCCAGCATAATCACTGTCTGAAAAGGCTTGGAGATGGAAAGGTGAATCCCTAGGATACCATAAGCCTAGCTTAGGTTGTTGCCTAAGATACCTGAAAATCCTCTTGACAGCATTCAAGTGAGATACCTTCGGATTAACTTGATGTCTTGCACATAAGCTCACAGCAAAAGTTATATCAGGTCTTGATGCATATAAATACATGAGACATCCAATCATAGACCTGTATAGTGTGACATCAACATCTTCTCCATCTTCATCTTTTCCCAAAGGTTTGTTAGTATCCACTGGTGTAGATGTAGGCCTAACAGTTGTGAAAGTGAATCTCTTAAGAATATCTGCAACATACTTATCTTGACAAATATAAATTCCACTGCTTGACTGTTGCACTTGAAGTCCTAAGAAAAATGTTAATTCTCCCATGGAACTCATCTGAAACTCTTTCTGTATAAGATCTTCAAATTCCTTCACCATAGATTGCTTAGTAGCACCAAAAATACTATCATCTACATACACTTGAACTAGCATGATATCCTTCTTATTTCTCTTGATAAACAAAGTCTTGTCAATAGCTCCTCTTCTATAACCATGTAATAGTAGAAAATTGGAAAGTCTTTCATACCATGCTCTTGGAGCTTGATGTAGGCCATACAGAGCCTTTATTACCTTGTAGACTTTGTTTGGGTGTGTAGGGTCTTCAAAACCAGGAGGCTACTTGACATAAACTTCTTCTGTGATTTTTCCATATAGAAAAGCACTTTTAACATCCATTTGATATACAGAAAATCCCATATAGGATGCAAAAGTCAAAAATAGCCTGATGGCTTCAAGCCTTGCCACAGGAGCAAAAACTTCATCATAGTCTACTCCTTCTTCCTATCTATATCCTTGAGCCACTAACCTTGCCTTGTTCTTGATAACATTCCCTCTTTCATCTCTTTTTACTCTGAAGACCCATTTAGTTCCAATAAGTTTCTTTCCATCAGGTAAATCACATAATACCCAAACTTCTTGAAGTTTAAACTGTAGGAGTTCTTCTTGCATTGCTGCCACCCAACTTTCCTTTGCTAATGCTTGTTTGATATTCTTAGGCTCTTCCTGAGATAGAAAACAAGCAAATAAACACAACTTCTGATCCTTGTGATTCACCCTGTTTTGCTTGTAGATAAAACTAAGTAAAGAAGTATGTTGTTGAGACATATTCTTAGCCTTAATCCTTGTGAGCACTCCTGAGGCTGAAGGTCCAATTATGTTGGTAACAGGATGAGTTTTATGAATTCTGAGAGTAGGAGTTGGTGAGACTGCAAGATTATCTTCCAAGTTAGTTATATCAGGATCTTCATTAGAATTTGAGAAAATGCCTTCTTTATCCAATTCATCATCAGTGTCTTCTAAAGTAATTGTGTTTGGATCATCAGTATCTTCTAAGTCAGGCATATTAGAATCATTAACAACATTAGTATTTATCCAATTTGAAGTATCCAAAGGTTGAAAAGTACTTTCAAATGGATTAGCAGTACTTTGGGGTAAAGTACTGGCTGTTTCTTTTGCCTTCTTCTTTTCTGCTTCATAAGCTCTCCTTTGTTCATCATCATACGACTTACCCATTGTTTCTTGAAAAAGCATCCTAGAAAGTTCATCTTGAATGGCTTGATCTTCTGCAGATACTGGTATTTGTGGTGGAACAATACTTTGAGAATCAATAGTACTGTTAAGTTTATCAGTACCTTGAGGCTCAGAAGTACTTTTCTTCTCATCATTGGCATTATCTTTTGGCTCATCTTCAGATCTTAAATTAACATCATGAACAATATACTGTGCTTCTTCTTCAGTGGGAGCAACTTGATTTTCTTCCCTTACAGGTACATAATTCATTAATGAAGACATTAAATCAAGATCAAACATCCAATCAGGACCTTTACCTTTAGAATTCTCTTATTCTTCCAGAAAATCAACATGAAGACATTCTTGAACCTTTTTGGTAACCGTATTGTATACTCTGAATCCTTTGCTATTAGTACAATATCCCAATAAATATCCTTTATCTGACTTCCCGTCAAATTTGCCCAAATTATCAGCAGTGTTTAAGATGGTTAGGGGACATCCAAAAGGTTTCATAAACTTGATGCTTGGCTTCTTTCCCATGAGTTACTCATAAGGTGTCTTCATTTGAGGTTTAGTCACTGATATTCTATTCAACACATAACAAGCAACACTTACAGCCTCAGCCCAGAATGGAACAGGTAGTTGAGAGTCTGCAAGCATTGTCCTTGCTGCTTCTATAAGAGTTCTATTCTTTCTTTCTGCAA
>JARVZY010009695.1:0-25180 GCA_030686995.1 Artemisia argyi
ATCTTTTGGTCATTTTCCTATGTGTTTTGATGTATGCAGTTATCTCTTTTTTATTTGAATGGCAACCATGTGGATGTAAAATATTTCTATGAATGCAAACAACTCATAAGCAGTCGTTTATGTTTTAAGTATTAATCGTTTATTAGCTTTAAGAAACAAAACTTTAGCCGCATAAACAGCAACATACTACTAAAAGTATAGAGTCTAAAAGTTGGTCATGGACTTTTAAAATGATTGTAGCCACTTATACTATGTGTTCAAAAATCCGACATTTGTGTACTTTAGGCTACCTTCTGTAAGTAGTAGCGCCATTTACTGTTTCTACTTTAAACACAATGAGCATATAATCTTGTGAACAACTGACAACACCATTTATGGGCTGTACTTTGTGCAACCTGACCCGATGTAATTTGAGCAACTTGTTAGCGTTTCTGGGTAACCAGTTTGTGTGGCACAAATTACAACACTATTTATGGGCAACCAGTTTCTGTGGCTCAAATTATAACACTATTTAGGGACCCGACTATTTATCTAGGATTGTTATGCATACAACATTAGTTTGTTTACTCATCAATTTGTACAATATTAACAGTCCCTTATACTTCTTGCACCATATTTTGGTAAATCCATGGAGTCAAAATTACCAATTTACGAACAACTGAAGCACCAGAAGGGTGCGAGGCAAATGAATCGGGTGCTCCATGATCTGTTTGACAGAGAGAGAAAGGCTAACATAGGTGATGATAAAGACTATGGGAAGATGATCCATGAAATACAGGTCCGTGTTGAGCACAGGCATGTGATTATACTGGAACTTCAAAATCTGGGTTATCATAGGGACTTTTTTGCACCTCTGGAGTCACTCATCTTGGCGGAAGGTGATGATTTTGATGAAATTGATTTTTTGATTCAAAGGCGCAGTACAAGTATCAGACGTGCCGCTGAGAATTCAATGATCATGAAGAACCTAAGGAATTACATATGACTCTTAGTTAACTAAACCTTTGTTGAACTGTGTTTTTAATATTTTTTTTTCTTGTTAATGTTTTTGTATGTTTTTTTTGTTATTATTATTTTTTGTAATTTATATTTTATTTAAGTTATGGCAGCCATAGTTAATGTTGGTGGTGGGTCATGTTTTCATGTATCGAACAAGTTGTTTACTTGTCGCATTAACCGTTTGTCAGTTGTTTAATCATATGGAAATTAAATGTGGTTTGGGAGGATTGTATTTCTAGTTTCATAAGGGCATTAACATTGGAATTTTCATGAACCATTAAAGTAACAAATGAATCATTAACCCGTGCATATTAACACAACTAGAGTACATCGACACATTTCTTCACTTAAATCTATTTTTTTTTATTTATGCTATGGTTAAGTACCAAATAAAAAATGAATCCGGCCAAGATATGTAGAAGTCCACTAGATACACAAATGGACTTCATTCACCAGATAAACAAACGTTGTTGTTACTTTTAATGTAATACTCCAACATATGGTTTGTTTAATTTGATACTGACAAAGCCATGTTTTTGTGGTCTATAACGCCAATTTGTGAGCCATCCTACGGGTAACCAATATTTACAAATGTAAATCAATAATGTATGTATTATAATAATTTAAAGTAGTTTCGTGTGTCTGGATATGTACATAAATGAAAGGCATGAAAGTTATGAGAAATTTACATCTATTTGGATATGGGTCCCAACCATATTGGGGTTTATTTGTGTTGGGCAACCTAATATTGGACTTTGGCCAATAATATTTCTTTTGGGCTACTATACTTCTGTGGGCAACTTTATGTTGTTATGTACGTCTATTCACCATTTACAGTTGTACTTTGGGCAACTTTTTATTGTTTATATAACTCTTCACCATTTACAACACAACCAGCAAAACCCATAAAAAAAACATACTCAAAATTCAAACCCAACCAAACACAGAAATAAAACTAGGATTTGTTTATAAGCAAATGGATTCTTGTAAAGCCGATAAGTTCAAGGTGTTTATGCGGTATGAACAGGCTTTGATTCCCGTTTTACTTCCAACTAACATTAACTTTGCCAAGCTTGTCAAGTATGTGTCGAAAAAGTTTAACTTGAACGATGCAGACGCAATCATTTTATCGTACAACATAAGTGAAACCAAAACAACCCTACTTAACGACGACGATGTCGAAGTTTTCAAAACCCTTGCTTTGGAAACACCGTTTCATGTGCATACATTAGTCGTTGGCCACTCTCCCCATACCCCTGTAGTCAATTTACTCCAAAAGACCCAATTGCTACTCACTAATAATAACTGTATGCCACTCCCACCACACTCACCCACTGTTGACTATAACATCAAAAAAGGTGGTGTAAAGGTTAATGATCTGTTTGACGATAAGGAAACTTGCATCTATGAGATAAGTGTGAAATGTTTAAAAGAAGGGTATCAATTTTGTGTTGTCAGATCGAAACCGACAAGATACAATGTAAAGTGTAGCCAACCAGAATGTACGTGGCACATATACAGTCGTCGAGTTAGGGATACTAGTCTATTTAAAGTCACATCAGTAAACGACAACCATTTATGTTCGAAAATCGTATTCAATCCAAATCACCGAAATGCATATGCAAAAACATTGGCTAGAATAATATCCTCAAAGCTCGCAGATCCGACAAGAGTGTATAGGCCAAAGGACATTCACATGATCTGAATTTGGATATGAATATTGACGTTTCATACAAACGAGCTTGGAAAGGCAGGCATTTGGCACTGGAATCAAATCAGGGATGCCCAAGGGCATCATTTGAGCAGCTGCCATTATATTGTCATAACCTAAAGCTGGCAAACAGGGACACAGTTACACACATAGAGACCGACGATGCCAGACTTTTTAAGAACCTATTTATCGGATTCAGTGTTGCGGTAAGCATGTTATTATCCTTTTTATCTTGTTTGGTTAGTTGGAAATCAAATTTGTTATTAAGGGTTTGTTATAAATTACTTACTTTTAAAATCATGCAATACATTACTATAGCGGTATAATTAAATAAGGAAAACCCATAGTTAATGAAAAACACAACATTATTCTAAATAAGCAGTAGGAACTATGCATAGCATACGTTATACACCATAGTCATATTCCATATTCATAGTCATACAGAAACATGTACCTCCATATACAGGTACATAAGGTTCAACATACATACTTGTTTATAAACCGTTTTATTATATACTACATACCAATTCATAAAAATAAACCATTTTACTTAATTGGTTATGACAGCATATAGCAAAAATCAACAAATCCATCTTACGTGCATACGGCACCTGCCATGTCAAACAACAAACAAATACATTCGTATTAGCTTAACAATAAACTAATTGCATATCAAATTGAATAAAGGTTTTCAATTTGATGTACCATTGTATTTGTTACATTCACAGATTAAGAGTTTCCTGTGCTATCTGCGGCCTCTTATCATAATTGATGCGTCACATCTAAAAGGGCTATACCAAGGAACAAATATGGTTGCTATCGGAATGGACGGAAACAACCAGTTTCTACCGATTGCTACCGGTGTTGCTGAAGGCGAGAGTGCTGAATCATGGACATGGTTTATGATGAAACTCAAAGAATGCATTGGGGACATTCCTAATTTGGCAATCATATCTGACAGACATTATGGAATTACCGCTGCATGTAACGCTGTATTCCCGAATGCATTTCACGGCTATTGTTGTCGCCATTTGATGTTAAATACAAAGATGCACATCAAGACACTGAAATGTTTATATCGGAAGACATGCAAAGCATACACAACGGATGCTTAATGTCGGATATACGTTCGGTAAGACCGCAGGCTTACAAAAAACTTGTTGAAGCAGGGGTCGAGAAATAGTCAAGGTCACATTGTCCTGGGCAGAGATACAATTACTTAACATCAAACAGTGTTGAATCCATAAATGCTTTGACGAAGCTTATGCGCCACTGCCCAATCACGGCGCTGATTGAATGGTTCAGAGCTCTGCTTCAGAACTGGTATTACCACCGCCGAGCAAAACACGCAGGTAATAAATGATCCAATTTGTTATTAAGTTTACTGTCGAATTATGAGGTACTAGTGAATAATCATATTTATTTTCTACTGTTAGATGCCCCGGATGACGATATTTCTGAATGGGCGACTGTGAAAGTCAATGCCAGAATGGCCAAAAGTGCTAGCTGGAAGGTTATGGGGATTGAGAAGGACAGAGTGTATGAAGTACGCGACACGAAGAAACATCATATTGTTAACTTGGAACAGGGGCATTGCACTTGTCGGCAATGGCAGATTTCGGGCTTACCGTGTGGACATGTCTGTGCTGTGGGTAGATTTGCTGGCCTTACTAGTGTCAAGAAACTGGCTAAAGCTTGGTTTTATAATACTACACTTAAAGGAACATACAAAGACATCATTTATCCTTTAAAAGACGTGACAGAGTGGGACACTCCAGACGACATCGATCCTGTATCCCCCCTCTTGCAACAAAGCGGCCAGCAGGTCGACCAAAAAAAAGAAACAGAATTCCATCTCAAGGAGAGGTGCCTACAAGTAACTCTTGGAAGGTGTGGAGGAGCAGGACATAACCGCCTTACTTGTAATGCAATCATGGTGAAAGAGAAAGTTGACATTCGAACTATTATGACAAAAGTAAATTGTTGTGTTTTTTTTTGCATCTAATGTCTTTTTTATTTTCACAGAAGGTATGCTCCAAAAGGGCGGTTACCAAAGGTCCAGCAGGTCCTAGCAAAAAGGATCGTGTGGTGGAGGGCTCATCTAACGAGAATAATTGCAATGCGTCAGAGGTACCCAACTCAAGTCAAGCAGAGGAACAGCCGAACTCATCCCAGCCGGAGATTACTTTCCTATCAGATTTCGCTACTCCAGCTGACTTCTTATAGTAAAGTCCCCTTATCTTTGATCGGTGTGCTAGCATGACAGACACTAAATTTAAATGCATGCACTCACTTCCTAGTTGGTACTATGTATTGTTTAAGTAAGAATAAAATGCGTGGGACGTACCGTGTGTAATAAACATCAGTACTAAACTATGTAATAAAGTGTGTGTTTGTGCTCTTAAGGTATAATTCAAGCAATTGTGTTACTGGAAATGATTGAGTAAAAGAAATTATGAATGCAAGTGAACAAACTTACCAACCACCAATCACTGATATGGCACTTCAACCATTTTGGCTCGACCATTTATCACTGCCCGACGGTATGATTTGACAACTTGATAGCTGCTTTCATCATTTGAATCAGATCCATCAAGTTGTTCCTTATGTTTGTTTACACCCTTAACTGTCTTTATTTCTATGACATCATCTTCATACAGCTTCGCTTTACCTTTACCGTTACCGTTTGTACTATCACCTTGTACACCAACCTCGGACAACAAGATAGCATCCCCTGGTTCACCACCTCCATTACCGGTACCATTTGCATTGACATTTATCTCACCATCACTGTTGCTGATAACAAGACGTTTAGTAGTCATCCTTCTTTTGAACGGAGTCGCACAATAGCAACGATTGCCAACGTCCTCCTCTTGCCAAAGCATGTTTTTGAAATAATACTTTGACAATGGCTATTGTTTGTGCGCGATAAACAGGTTTATGGAACCATGGGCGACAGCGTGAAAAAAATCTACAGACGTCATTATCAGTATGTAGTAAAGTTAAGCCATTCTCAAGTGGCAGGTTTGGTTTACAATAAAACAAAGCCCATTTATCACCTTCAATGTCCTTCATAACACGATCAAGTGCCCTTGTGAAAGTACCATTGTGTGTGCTATAACACACAACGTGGCAAACACACCCATCAACATAACGCGGAGGATTAAAAGCAAATTGCCCATGTGCGTGTACTTTAAAGTCAACTTCTTTCTTCTTTTTTTTTCCTGATTTTCATATAATTAAACATGAGTATCGATTAAGTATAACTATGCAAACACCAAAGTAACTACACGAAAAAAAAAAATTAACAACCAAAAACCAGAAAGCAAAAAATCATGAATACAGAAAAAAAATGATTAATAAAATCATTTAATGCAAACTAAATTAAATAAATGAAACATCATATGTATATGAACAAAAAAAGGGAATAATTTAGTTATGGGAAAGTACAACAAACCTAGTTTATGTTAATTAAATATGATAAGGACAGCAATTTGTTTTTGTTTTATGTTGGAATCTTTGAGTGACAGTGACTTAGGGTTTCACCTAATTTGGGGATATGGTAATTTGGAAGAACCAGGTTTATGTGGTGTAGGACAGTGGGGATACAAGATGTTTTCAAAAAGGTCACTTTTGGCCAGTAATAAAGAAAGACCATGCAGGTGTATATATTTTTTTTCCAAAATTGGATACATTAAGTAAAAATACACTGCACGTGCAAACTTTGTTTGTCCTTTTATATACATATACCCCATTACATACAACTTTACCAAATATCCCCAATTGTATCAAACCTTGAAACCCTAAAATATGAATAACCGAAATAGAGTGATACGACAGGTAATTAATGGCAAAACCGAATTCTCTTGTCACTGTAGTGTTCGACTAACAGTTTTGACTGCAACTACAAGAATAAATCCTCATAAAAGATTTGTAAAATGCGCAGTTTGTCGAGTTTATGAGTTTTTAGATGATGATCTCCCAAGTGAATACTATCAAGAATTGTTGTTTCGATTGTTACAAAACGAGAGACGAAGGAACAATACTGTCAACTATCAGCAGGTGATTGATGCTATTGCTTTGGACAAGTCAATCATGGAAGAAGAGCTTAATGATATGAAGTCAAAGTTTAAGTTGTATGAGCGGTTGGTTTTCATTTTGTTTGTATCATTTGCAGTTGTTTGTGTTGGGTTTGGGTTGTTAATAGGCAAGTAATGTAGTGCCATTGGTTAGTGATATTTGCTTAAGCTGCTTTCAGTTGTAAGTTTGTCCCGTTTGCAAAACTAGTGTTTCAAATAAATTTGTTGATCTATCAATTGGTCGTTGGTTGTGGATGTATGTTGATGCAATGTCAATTAGTAATGCTTAAGCACATATCTTGTCTAGTCATACACGTATAAATGGTCACTCAATTTTCCAAGACTGCTAACCATATTAATCACATTGCAGATATGCAAACACATCTTCAACATTTGAAATCCTCTTGTCTAGTTCATCAAAGTTAGTTAACAATGTATCTTTGCCATCAAAAGCACCCAAGATATTGAAATTGTCACCTTGAAACAAATCAATTGCTGCAAATAAGTATATGGTCAATGATGAGTGTGTAAATACTCATCATTTCTGTTACATTTAAACTGCAAAAACATATGAAAACACACAGGAATGCCTTAAAATACATAAAATATCCCTGGATTGTGTTTTTATGCAAAAGGATTGAAAACTGATGAAAAACAAAACATTTCACATAATTTACAGTTTCAGTCCCCGAACTTTGAAAAATTGGCAAAACTAGTCCCTGGTAAATCAAAACATGAAAAATATCATCAAAGGTCCTTAGGGATTCATAAGTTGTCAAGTATAGTCCTTTAAAGTTAAAAATTGCAAAATGACAACTTTAGTTCCTCAAGTTTGGAAAATGTCAAAAATAGTCCTTAAGGTTTTGTAAATGGAAAAATATGAAAAATAAGCCTTGTACTATTCTTAAATGGCAAAATTGGTCCTTATGATAACTTTTGAGAAATTACAACATCAACCCTTCAAATTTCAGAAAATTACAAGTTTGGTCCCTGGAGTTTAAGGAATTGGCAGAAAAGGTCCCTGGGTTTTGAAAATAGAAAAATTATATCTTTGGTCCTTGGGTTATTCATAAATGACAAAAATAGTCCTTATTAATACTTTGGAAAAGTTGCTAAACCAGTCCCTATATTTTGTCAAAATTACAAAATTGGTCCTTGTGTAACTAATAAACAAACCGGACCCTTTGTTTTATTATAACCCCAAATCCAAAACCAAAATCCAGCCCACCCATTCTTTTTCCCTAGGCCCAATTACCCCTCAGCCCACACAGCCCTTAATATTATTACCCGGTCAACCCAAACGGTCAAACCCACCATCCTTGTTCACCTTTCCCTCTCCCCCCTCACACAGCTAAAACCATGGTGGTTTTGATACCACCTGTCCACCACCTCACCACCAATTCTGAAAACTCACACCCCTTGTCCCCCCTTAGTCACCACTAAACCCCAAACATCTTTAATTAGTCTCAAATTGCTCCAAGTTACCTCAACTGACACACCCGTTTTCCCGCCAAAATATCTTGAAGGCCAAAAAGTCATGGAAAATATCAAAACTCAAGTGGGATTTGCTCAGAAACAGCCTGGAAGTCAAAGATATCTATAAAGAAGGGAAGAGAAGCAATAAAGAAGACTACCTAGTTTAATTTTTATTAATGAATGTCGATTAGCTAAGCTTTTCATTTTCCAGTGTATCTTTAAGCTTTCAAAGTATATTTCCAGCATTCTAAGTGTATTTCAAACCCTTTTCAATAATCAATTCCAGTTTATGTACTTGAATTCAGTTTATGCTTATTTCAAATTAAAAAATCTCAATTTGAATTAAATTTGTTTATGGTTGTTATGATGGACTGATTAGCTCATATAAGTTCCCTTATAGCTTCTATAAGCTAGTAGAAACTATTTAAAATCAGTTTAAGTATAAAAACAAAAATAAAAAAAATAGAATTAAATAAAAGAAAAATAAAAAATTCAAGAAGATGAAGCAAGAAGGTGCAAGCTGAGCAATTTTGGATCAAATATGGTTTAGTGGGTCTGTGGAGACCTATTAGGTGTGTTTCTTGTTCCTGGTTCACTTGTTCTCAGTTGCATTACCATTTGTAAGCTCAAATCTCTTTTTAGCTTACTACTGTATATCTCTTGGTTGATACTTATTCTTGTTGTTTTATTGTTTATTTAGTGTTATTTAGCTAATTTGTTATTTAAAATTTCTTACTTGTTTATATAAATACTAGGTTGCTTAGTTTATACTTTTCTCAGTCAAAATAAGTAAACCTGTGATCTATCTGTTTCATGCTTTCATTGCTGGTTTTATATGCTTTTATAGCCTCAATGTATCATGTTACAAGCTCAGGAATCAGTGTCATGGTTAAATTCCACCTATTACTTTGAAATCACAATAATAGTCCTCATTAAGGGGTGTTTGGCTTAATCTGTGTTGCTGTGTATTTGTTGTTATTTGTGGTAGTGGATTGTTTAGACATTATCACTAAGGATAATATAGCTCAGTCAAACGTTTGTTTAGGTAAATTTTAAGTAAGAAAGTCAAAACTAAGGTTTTAATTTAATTCTGCTTAACTGTTTGAGTTTTAGGAAAGCATAGTTTGGAATTCAACTTAAAACTTGTTGAGATTGCTTAAATTGGTCTCTTTTAAGGTTAATATAACACAATCAATCATCTAGGGTAATTAGAATCTCATTTTAGTCAAACTAGGTGATAAATCTAAAAAGTCAAAAGAGCATATCTCAGATTTTTACCAAAATGATATGAATTAATTTGAATTTTGTGAGTGGTTTCAAGCTTTGAAACTTGTTGAGTGCTTAATATATCAGCTGAACTTGTGATTTCTATGTTGGTTACATTTTTCTGATTTTTTCTTATTGACCAAAACACCCTTGGAACACACCTGCAGGGCAAGCTGAGTGCCCTGCTTCAGCAGACTCAACTCACCCCACCATCTTTGGTGGTCATTTGTGGTTAACTCAGTGGTTCCCACACCTCATACTTGAGTTCTCCCAATCCCCCTCCTACCAGGGATTAAGGGGTGACCTTTTGTTTGACCTCTATACCTGTGGACCCCACTTAGTTTTGCTCCCAAAAGCTGTCCCCATTCTGTCATAGATCACAATAAGCCAACTGCTTATTTGTGTCTTGTGGCTTAATCAGCCACCTTATTTGAGTAAAACTTGCTTATCATTGTTCAACTAACTCAGAGAAACCTATTTTCACCCTTGTGGACCCCACAATAGTCCATTATTTCTTAAATCCCTCCACAGTCAACAAAAGTCAACTGTTTGGGTAATAAGCACTCATAGTGCTTATTCTGAGTTTATAACTTAATTTCCTTTATAAAAGTGTCTTATTTTAAGTATTTTATTAGTTTTATAAAAGAAAAACCAGAAAAAACCAAACTTAATTATAGTGATAGCTTCTATTTAATAGAAATTATCTATTTAATTTTCTTTTTAGCTTATTTATAAGCACTTCTGTATTTTTATATTTTTATTAAATCTTTCTAATATTAAAGTATTTTTCTAAATTTTTCCAGAATTTTCTTTTGTCATTTGGTAATATTTAGAATTAATATTAGTTTAATTAATAATTAATTAATAAATAAGAATTAAATAGCATAATTATATTTTATAAAGTACCACTTAGTTTTTATAATTTTTATAGCTTTTATATAAGGTAAAACATTTTTATAAATTTTTCTAGGATTTATACAGTTCATTTTCTATTTTTAATAATATAATTAGTTTAATTGATAATTAATTAATAAATAGAATAATAATTAGTAAATTAGATTAAAAATATATAATATAAACCTTTTATAATTTTTTAGGATTCCTGTAATGGTTAATTAGATATATAAAAATTTTCATAATTATCTAAGTCTTTTTAGTATTTATAATAACTTAAATCAATATAATTAGTTAAATAATACTTAAATAATAATTAATTAATATTAATTAGATAAATAGTGTGAAAAATATAATTTTAGTTTTAAAATAAGTTTTATAATATTTTAGACTTTTAGAAATTTTAATTTTATATTTCTAGACTTGTTTTACATTTTTCTATTTATTAGTGAATTATTAACTAATTAAAAATAGTTATTAAATAATAATAATTAATTAAATAGTTATAAAAATAATTTTAATTTTCTAATAAGTTTAGGATTCCAAAAATATAATTTTCATATTTGTGGAAGTTGTATTTTACAGAATTCACGTTTAAATTTTGTACGTTTACATTTACTTAAATATAAACGTATATTTTATATCTTTTTACATTTTTTAATTTTATTAAATTTTAAATAAATTAATAATTATAAAATAAATATTTCAAGTTTATTTAATTTGCATTTAAGCCTCTAAGGCTTGCAGACTCCTACTATAGTTAAAGTTGTTTTTGTTTACGTTTAAATATTAAACGTTTACGTTTTCCAGCCCCTTTTCACTTGTACTTATCTGATTTCACGTATTAGTTGATATAGCTTATTAAAGCTATTCACATTTATATTTCAGTAGTACAATCACTTAAACCCTTTACCTGTTCAATTCACCTGATCTCAAAGTCGTTTTCTTTCAGATTTCACGCCTCGTTGGGATTAAACGATCCAGGGAAATACTAAACTCCACGGAGTATTGGCCTAAGCTGTTTGACTTGTTGACCATTACTTGGTTGATATTATCTGACCGTTTGGAGCCAATCAAAATTTGGCGCCGCTGCCGGAGAGGTGTGCTGCGTATTACGACTTTTTGAAGTATCTGTGAGTTTGAATTATCACACTTTGTTATATATCATCTTTTTATCTATATTTCTTTTCTATTTTTAAATTTCCCGTCACTCTAAGTATTCTTAGAGTCGTCTCTAGTGCATGCGCACTCGTTCTTCTAGGTCAATAAGCCCTTTACGTGAGCTTGTCAGAATTCCTCGAAGACGTCGTAGACATTCTGCCCCAACAGCTGTATCTGAGATACGTGCTGTTTCCCCAAACAAAGTTATTATGGCAGAAGACCGTCCGATGAATGAGCTTCTCCAAGCACCCATTGAGGGTTACGGAGACACTATTGTTGTCCCAGCCATTGTGGCTGAATACTTTGAGCTCAAAATCGGGTTACTAAATCTAGTAACCTCAAGCCAATTTTATGGTTTTGAGAGGGATGATCCTCATGCTCATATTCGATGGTTTAATAAAATTACCTCTAGCATCAAATACAAAAACGTCCCTTTCGAAGCAGTCAAACTTCTTCTTTTCCCATTTTCTCTTGAGGGGGCAGCTCGGATTTGGCTGGAAAAACAACCTCCTCGTTCAATAACCTCATGGGAAGATTTAGTTACCAAATTTGTAAACGATTTTTTCCCCCGTCCAGAACGACAAGTCTTAAAAATGAAGTCATCAAATTTTCTCAAAGGTTTGATGAATCATTTGGTGACGCATGGGATCATTTCAAAGAATTGCTTCGTCGATGTCCTCATCATGGTTTCACTGAATTAATGCAAATTGACACGTTTTATAATGGTGTGAGTCAATCTGACCAAGATTCTCTCAATGCCTCCGCGGGAGATAATTTTCTGAGTAAAACCACTAAAGAAGCTTTAGAAATCATTGAAAATAAGTCCAAGGTCTACACTACACGCACAAAGCCATATAACTCCCAAGTGAGTGCTGGTCCTTCTACTTCATCACCCGTGAGTACTTCTAGCACCGATGCTAAGATAGACAAACTCACGGACGCCATTCAAGCTTTGGTTCTCTCAAACCAGAAAAAAGTCACTTTCACACAAAACCCTTCACATGCTGAAGTAAAAAAAGTGGAAGTTTGTGTCACTTGTGGTGGCCCACATGCTTACTACAATTGTACTGCCACCGATGGTAGTCCTTTTGAAGCCAATGCCTCAGCCGGTACTACAAATTAGGGAGGTAATCAATACCATCCTCAAATGGAACCAAGTTACCGTGCTAACACACATATGGGACCACCCGGGTTTAATCCAAACCCAAATTTGTAAAATCAAAACCAGAACCAACTACGAATGAACCAAGGTTATCAAAACCAAGGGAATTTCCATCCTGGACAGAATCAAGGTTTCCAAAATCAAGGAAACTTTAACAGAAACAATTTCAACCCTGGAAATCATTTTCAGGGAAGTAGTAATCCAAATCAGGGAAATTTTCAGCCACAACAAGGTTATAATCAAAATAACCGTGTCTAAAATTTCCCCAACCAAACACAAGCCATTCTCCCAGCTCCACAATCATCATCTGATGAGTTGTTGAAGCAGTTCATGAAAACTCAAGATGAGACAAACAGGTTGTTGGTCAGCCAGATTTCTGAAGTTAAGAAATCTTTAAATGAACGACCCTCGGGCTCTGGAAAACTTCCGAGCAACACGATCGCAAACCCAAGGGGCGATGCAAAGGCGATCACAACCAGGAGCAGAGTTTCATATGATGGACCTACTGTTCCCACTAACCCTTCTTCTTCTTCTCCCAAGGTAGTGGAAAATAACGCCGAGGTAAATAAGGACGAAGTACTTCCTACTCATAAGGGAGGTACCCACGACGTCCCACCTCATGTTGTCTCGAAACCCAAACCAAAACCTAGAGTTGTTTTTGAACCAAATGATATCCCGGTTGAGACATCTAAGTCCAAACCTTCTACCTCATCTATTCCTTACCCCTCACGCTTGAGTGAGCAAAAGCTCCGTGAAAAAGCTAGTCACCATATGGATAAATTCTTTCAAATCTTCCAAGATTTGCATTTTGACATATATAGCTTTGCGGATGCTATTATTCTGATGCCCAAATTTGCATCGACAATCAAACACTTGTTAAGCAACAAGGAGAAACTGTTTGAAATGGCAAAGACTCCCTTGAATGAGAACTGCTCAACAGTTCTTTTAAAGAAGCTTCCCAAGAAGCTGGGAGATCCTGGAAAATTTCTAATACCATGTGTATTTCCGGGAATGGTTGATTGCTATGCCTTGGCCGATCTTGGTGCAAGTATCAACTTAATGCCATATTCAGTTTGGAAGAAACTTTCTCTTCCTGATCTTACTCCTACCTGCATGACTTTAGAGCTTGCAGACCGATCGATATCTCGTCCTCTCGGCATTGCCGAGGACGTGTTTGTGAAGGTAGGAGAATTTCATCTCCCCGCTGACTTTGTAGTGGTTGATTTCGATGCTGATCAAAGGGTCCCTCTCATTGTTGGGAGGGGTTTCCTTAGAACGGGCCGTGCTCTTATCGATGTATTTGAGCAAGAAATCACTCTGCGTGTGGGTAATGAAGCTGTTACATTTAACCTCGATCAAACCTCGAGGTACTCCTCCAATTATGATTCTGAAGTAGTTAATCAGATAGATATCATAGACATTGCTTCAGAGGAGTATTCTCAAGAGTTTCTTGGTTATTCTCATAATTCTGTGAGTGGGGATGCCACTCCATCATCTGAACCTATCATTTCCGACTCTTCCCCTTCTCTCACTCCATTTGAGGGAAGTGATTTCCTTTTGGAAGAGGTCGAGGCTTTTCTCAAAAGTGATTCAGTTCCATCGGGAATTGATAACACTGAGATTGATCTGGAAGGAGATATTCTTCTCCTTGAGAGATTGCTAAATCAAGACAATTCTCCTCCACTCCCTCCCGTACAACTTCATAATCAGGAAATCAAATATGTTGAGAAAACTGATGATTTTCCTGAGGTCGAGCTCAAGGACTTACCTCCTCATCTTGAATACGCATTCTTGGAGGGTGATGATAAATTACCCATCATTATTGCTAAAGGTTTAAGTGCTGAGGAGAAGATTGCTCTCATAAAGGTCCTGAAGTCACACAAGCAAGCAATTGCTTGGAAACTCTCCGATATTAAGGGTATTAACCCAGATTTTTGTACACACAAAATCTTGATGGAGGATGACTTCAAGCCCGCGGTGCAACATCAAAGAAGGGTGAATCCAAAAATCCATGATGTGATTAAACAAGAGGTTCTTAAACTTCTTGATGCAGGATTGATTTACCTTATCTATGACAGTCCATGGGTTAGTCCCATTCATTGCGTCCCAAAAAAGGGTGGCATTACTGTTGTCACTAATGAGGAAAATGAGTTGATTCCAACTCGGCTGGTTACCGGATGGCGTGTTTGCATTGACTATCGTAAGTTAAATGACGCCACCCGCAAAGACCACTTTCCACTGCCCTTTATGGACCAGATGCTTGAGAGATTAGCAGGAAACGAGTACTATTGTTTCCTTGATGGTTTCTTAGGATACTTCCAAATCCTCATTGATCCATCAGATCAAGAAAAGACTACCTTTACATGCCCTTATGGAACCTTTGCTTATAAACGTATGCCTTTTGGCTTATGTAATGCTCCAGGTACGTTCTAGAGGTGCATGATGGCCATATTTACCGACATGATCGGTAAAACCATGGAGGTCTTTATGGATGACTTTTCGGTCATTGGGGATTCATTCCAAACATGTCTCACCAATTTAGAAAAAATGTTGAAAAGGTGTGAAGACACCAATCTATGTCTAAATTGGGAAAAGAGTCACTTTATGGTCAAAGAGGGCATTGTCCTCGGCCATAAGATTTCCAAGAATGGGATTGAGGTTGACAGAGATAAGATTGATGTCATTGCTAAACTGCCTCACCCTACTACCGTCAAAGGTATTAGGAGTTTCTTGGGTCATGCCGGTTTCTATCGTCGATTTATACAAGATTTTTCTAAAATCTCACGGCCTATGACTCATCTCCTTGAAAAGGATACTCCTTTTATCTTCTCACCAGAGTGCATCGAAGCTTTTGAAATATTAAAGAAAAAGTTTACTGAGGCACCCATTCTTATTGCCCCCGACTGGGATTTACCCTTTGAGCTTATGTGCGATGCAAGTGATTTTGCTATCGGTGCAGTCTTGGGGCAACGCAAAACGAAACACTTTCAGCCTATCCACTACGCAAGCAAAACTATGAACGAAGCTCAAACTCATTACACCACTACAGAAAAAGAATTATTAGCTGTGGTGTATGCTTTTGAGAAATTTCGGACGTACTTAATCTTGACTAAAAGCGTAGTGTATACGGATCACTCGGCTCTAAAATATCTATTTGCAAAACAAGATGCAAAGCCGAGATTGCTCCGTTGGGTTCTCCTCCTCCAGGAATTTGATATCATTATTCGTGATAAAAAAGGAGCTGAGAACCTGGCTGCTGATCATTTGTCCTGATTAGAGAACCCTCATCAAGATGTGTATGAGAAAAAGGAAATAAATGAAACATTTCCTCTCGAAACACTCAATGCGGTTGCTTTTCGTAGAGATTCTACTACCCCATGGTTTGCCGACTTCGCAAACTACCATGCGGGTAACTTTGTTGTGAAAGGGATGTCAACCCAACAGAAGAATAAATTCTTTAAGGATGTAAATCATTACTTCTGGGATGACCCCTACTTATTCAAAATCTGTGCGGATCAAGTCATCCGACGGTGTGTATATGGACAGGAAGCCAATGAAATTCTCAAGGCTTGCCATGCTGGACCCACTGGGGGACATCATAGTCCCAATTACACCGCCAAAAAGGTGTTTGATTCCCCATTTTTTTGGCCCACAATTTATAAAGATGCCCAGGATATCATTAAAACATGTGACGCTTGTCAGCGTCATGGAAACATTTCACAAAGAAATAAGATGCCACAAAATGCTATTCAAGTATGTGAAATATTTGATATCTGGGGCATTGACTTTATGGGGCCATTTCCATCATCTAGAGGAAACAAGTACATACTTGTGGCTGTTGATTATTTATCTAAGTGGGTTGAAGCGAAAGCTTTACCCACGAATGATGCCCGAGTTGTAGTGAAATTCCTGAAATCTCTTTTTGCCCGTTTTGGAACTCCACGTGCTATCATAAGTGATCGTGGTACGCATTTCTGCAATGACAAATTTGATAAAGTCATGCAAAAGTATGGTGTAACTCACCGTCTTTCTACCGCGTATCACCCACAAACAAGTGGGCAAGTGGAGGTTTCAAATCGTGGTATCAAAAGGATACTTGAGAGGACTGTTGGTGAAAACCGTGCTGCCTGGTCGGATAAATTAAATGACGCACTATGGGCTTTTCGTACAGCTTATAAAACACCTATTGGGTGTACACCTTACAAGCTTGTGTACGGAAAGACATGTCATCTACCGATGGAACTTGAGCACAAAGCCTACTGGGCATTGAAACATGCCAATTTTGACCTCAAAACTGCGGGTGATCACAAAAAAGTTCAAATGAATGAATTAAATGAACTACGTGATCAGGCTTACGAGAACTCTTTAATCTATAAAGAAAAAACAAAGAGAATTCATGACTCAAAAATAAAGAACCGCGTTTTTAACGTTGGTGATCGAGTACTTCTCTTTAATTCTAGATTAAAGATCTTCTCGGGTAAATTAAAAACCCGTTGGACTGGTCCATTCACTATCACTAAGGTTTATCCATATGGTACCGTTGAGTTATCTCAAAATGACGGTCCATGTTTTAAAGTAAATGGCCATCGTGTGAAACACTACTTTGGAGAGGACATACCTAACATGGTTGTCCCGGATCTCCAAACTTTCCCCAAGGATAATAACATGGTTGTCCCGGATCTCCAAACTTTCCCCAAGGATAATTAAATTCGAGGTCGAGTCAAGCTAGCGACTCGGTAATCAAAAACAGTAGCAATATGGGTTTTCACTCATATTTCTGATTTCTTTCTCTTTTCTACCACCCTAGTGTGGGGGAGATGCCCCACATGTTGTATATATGTATATATCTTCAAAAAAAAAACAAAAAAAAAAAAGATGTAAATAGCCTAAAATAAAGGTTATTAATATTTCCTTCTTACGTTCTAAGTATCGGTTTAACACCCGGTGTCTTGAATATTGAGGGCAATATACATTTCTAAGTATGGGGGGGGGGGGGGGGATTCTCACGAATTCAAACACATGTTCCATCAAGCACCCTCATTTGATCAAAATTTAAAGTTTTTTCACACTTAGAAATGCAATAAATGGTTATCAGTCTGCCATGTCTAACCCACATAAGGATTGGCTAATCCAGGAGCAAACGGCTCTTGGTAAAGATATCTCAAAACCGTTGATGGCATGCAATTTGCCCAAAATTGTATGGTACCTCAACTCGCCATATCCTAAAAAGCAATGAGTTGGCTAGCCCGCAAGATTATGGCTTGTGGTAAAGGCAGTGGAAAAATCATAATTGGTAATCAGCTCACCAAGATGTTGACTATTCCATCAAGAGTTGGCTAGTCCAGAAGCAAACGGCTTTTGGTAAAGACAAATCAAATCCGTTGACAGCTGGTGGTTTGCTAAAAATCACACGGTTATCAGGTGTGCCACAGTTCTTACACCTAGCTACTCCAGAAGTGATGGCTTTTGGTAAAGAGTAAAAATCCATTAAAATTTTCTCAAAAGATTGCTAGGGACTAGCAATAGTTTAGTGTGGGGGATTGATGAGTGTGTAAATACTCATCATTTCTGTTACATTTAAACTGCAAAAACATATGAAAACACACAGGAATGCCTTAAAATACATAAAATATCCCTGGATTGTGTTTTTATGCAAAAGGATTGAAAACTGATGAAAAACAAAACATTTCACATAATTTACAGTTTCAGTCCCTGAACTTTGAAAAATTGGCAAAACTAGTCCCTGGTAAATCAAAACATGAAAAATATCATCAAAGGTCCTTAGGGATTCATAAGTTGTCAAGTATAGTCCTTTAAAGTTAAAAATTGCAAAATGACAACTTTAGTCCCTCAAGTTTGGAAAATGTCAAAAATAGTCCTTAAGGTTTTGTAAATGGAAAAATATGAAAAATAAGCCTTGTACTATTCTTAAATGGCAAAATTGGTCCTTATGATAACTTTTGAGAAATTACAACATCAACCCTTCAAATTTCAGAAAATTACAAGTTTGGTCCCTGGAGTTTAAGGAATTGGCAGAAAAGGTCCCTGGGTTTTGAAAATAGAAAAATTATATCTTTGGTCCTTGGGTTATTCATAAATGACAAAAATAGTCCTTATTAATACTTTGGAAAAGTTGCTAAACCAGTCCCTATATTTTGTCAAAATTACAAAATTGGTCCTTGTGTAACTAATAAACAAACCGGACACTTTGTTTTATTATAACCCCAAATCCAAAACCAAAATCCAGCCCACCCATTCTTTTTCCCTAGGCCCAATTACCCCTCAGCCTACACAGCCCTTAATATTATTACCCGGTCAACCCAAACGGTCAAACCCACCATCTCTGTTCACCTTTCCCTCTCCTCCCTCACACAGCTAAAACCATGGTGGTTTTGATACCACCTGTCCACCACCTCACCACCAATTCTGAAAACTCACACCCCTTGTCCCCCCTTAGTCACCACTAAACCCCAAACATCTTTAATTAGTCTCAAATTGCTCCAAGTTACCTGATTCCTCCCGGACCATCCCGCTTTTATTTATAAGCCACCCACTTGTTTATAAAATGGATAACCTAATAATAAAAGTAAACGGGCGACAGCCCGGGAGAGGAACGCAAGTTTACCAAGGGTTTTAATATCCTTGGATCGTTTATGTCCTGGCGAGGCGTGATATTCTAAATACTATGACTTATGATTTGTTGAAAATAATAGTAGTATAGAAAAATAGGAATCTGATTGACTAACACTGAATGTGAATAGTAGTAGCTCTGTCACAGCTAGTTCAATTAAGAAACGTACAATCAGAAACCTAAAAACGTTAAAGTATTTACAAACGTACGTTTAAGTTTAAATAAACGTAAACGTAACGAATAAAACAAAACTTTCCCAAAGAGGGAATTTGCATGCCTTAACGGCTTAAATGCAAATTAAAAAGAAATAAAATAACTAACTATATTTATAATATTATTATTATATTAATAAGAAAATCTAGAAACCTAAAACATTTACAATTACATAATACTTACGTAATCGTAACAAAATAAAAAGTGAATACCGTCCAATATAAGTCCCACAAATGTGAAAATTACATTTTTGGAATCCTAAAAGAATAAGAAAATTATTAGAAAATTAAAACTTATTTTTATACTATGTACTTAATTATTATTAATTATTAAAACTTTCATTAACTATTTATTAATTACATAAATATAAAGAAAATGTAAAATAAACATAAATAAATAAAACAAAAACTTAGAAAAGTTAAAAGTAATATAAAAGAAATTTAGAAACTAAAAATATATTTATTATACAATTATTCTATTTATTATTAATTAAAACTCTTATTCTAAATACTAATACTATTATTAAATTATTATATATACTAAACTAGCAAACAAAAATCTAATACTTTTTACATAATTCTAATATACTTATAAGAAGCTAAGAAAAATATAAAAACTATATTTTATATACAAAAATAAGAAAACTCAATTTAATACTATTATTACTTAATTAAACTAATTAAACTAAATTAATTATTATACATACTAAACTTATTTATAAAATTATAAAACTTTTTATAAAACTTCCTAATCATCTCAGGAAATCATAAAAAATATAAAAAGTTTGTAAAAATCATAAATAAGCAGTTTTAAAATTAAAATACTTATTATTTGCTAAAACCTAAGTAAACTATATTAATTATTATAAATACTATATGAATAGTAAAAAATCTGAAAAATTTACAGAAACTATAAAAAGTTATAAAGGTCCTAGGAAAAATAAGGTTGGGCACCCAGCTTATTCTAATAAGCTGCAATAAGCTCAGCAGTTCAAATAAGCCAAAGGGGTCAAAAAGGGTTAAAAGGATTAAGGGTGCAAAGCTTAACGGAACTGGTGCCCCAGAGCTAGTGGAAGGGGTGTGGGTACATAAGCATGCTACTAGCGAGAGGTCCCAAGTTCGAATCCAACCCACACCCATTTTTGCTATTTTTTTATTTTTTAATTTTTCTTTTTGCAAACCTGTACAGCTAATAAAAATATAAAACTTTAACAAAACCAACTTATACAAAACTAAGCAATAAGCTCTGTGTGAGCTTATTAGCTTAACAGTTGGCTTAAAAGCCTTAAGCTTCTAAATAGAAGCTATCACTTGTTATTAAAGCTTGTTTTTGGTTTTTCTTTTTATAAAATTATATAAATACTAATAATATACATATAAGATACAAATGAAACTTATGAAACCTAGAAATAAGCAGTTTAACAGCTTATAAGCTTATTTAAGCAAAAAAGCTCATAGTTGCTCATAAGCTCTAAACTAGCTTAAAAACTAAAAAAGAAAGAAAAAGAAATGTAAAAATAAGTTTAATAAACTATAATATACAAGTTTGATGCACTGGATTGAACAAATAAGCTCACATAAGCTAATAAGCTAATCCAGTACACTCAGAGCCAAACACTCCCTGCAACCTTATGTTTGGTCCATTTCAACTGACGGGTTAAGCTCAAAATGGAAAAGTAAAAGTTGGAGTTGCAAGATGTGCTGGTAGGCTTTCCAAAAAGCCCAAGCTCATGCATTTTGGTGCACAGATGAGCTTGTGGGAGGCTTTTGAAAAAGCTTTGATTTCCTGAATAAGATGGTTAAAAGTTAAGTGCTCAGGAATTGGGACTTTCTTTTTGGCTTTTCTATTTATAAAACTAAATATATACACTATTTATATAAGTATAATGAAAATAAAACTTATTAAACCTACAAATAAGCTAATCATGGGCTTATTTCCACCACAGTTGAGTTTTTGGTCTCTCAGTGGGAAAATAAGCTTAGAATAAGCTTTAAAATGCTAAACTATGGAATAAGAAGCTAAAAGGTATATATGTACATGTATAATAGGTGTGTATGTACAAAATTAAGCACTGAGGAGTGCTTATTAGTACAAGCTTAAGGTTTAGACAGTCAAGCCTTTTTGGGCTTGACTTGGATTGAGTGGAGGCTTGTTAAGCCTATATTAAGCTCCATACTTAAAAGTGAAAGATAAAATATATCTATATAAGTATTATATACATATTTACAAAAGCTTATGCACTGAGAATCACTTATAAGCTCAGAATAAGCAAATAAGCACTTCTCAGGTACATGATAATCCAAACACCCCTGCAACTGATTAGAAAGGCCTAATAAGCTTAGTAAATAAGCTGAGAAGATCAAACTAAAGATTGGAGTTTCAAGCTGAGGTGTTTGGCTTTCCAAAAAGCCAAAGCTCATCAAGTGGGGTCCACTGATGAGCTTATGAGAGGCCTATGAAAAGGGCTCCATTCCTGAGTATGGTGATGAAAAACTTAAGTGTTCAGGAAATGGGACACACAAAAAGCCACTTGCAGCCCATGTAAATAAGCTGCAAGCTAATAATTAAGAACTGGATCCAAAAGATGGGGTGATAAGCTCCACATAGAACTTGATTTCATCATCTGAATCCAAGGATTAAGCTTTTTGTGAGCTTATGAAATAGTCTAATTTTGGTAAGAAATGCTGAGGACCCAGCATATCTTTTCATATGGTGATAAGTTTAAGCTGCTTGCAGCCTGTGTAAATAAGCTACAAGGTGAGATTAAAGTGTAAAACCAATAAGATGGGTAGCTAAGCTTCCTAAAAAGCCAAGCCACACAGGCTAAGGGTTACTAATGAGCTAGGTGTGAGCTTATGGAAATGGTGTAATACCCCTGATTGCTCAGGGGTATGTTGTGAATGGGCAAACAAACAAGCATCACACAACTTATCAAATAAGCTCATAAGAGCTCAACAAGCACTGAGCTGTTGAAATTGGTAGTTAAGCTTCACATGAGGCTATACCACACAAGCATAAGCTCAATGAGGAACTTTTTATGGGATTGGAAAAACAGCATCACTCAACTGTTTGCTTCAGTTGAGTGAGCTAAGTGAACAAAAAGGTTGGGTTGTAAAAGCTATCTAATTTAGCTGTAAATAAACAAATAAGCATAAAACTAACAACTATGGTACTAAAACATAACAAACAAGCCAAGAGCACTGATTGGAGTCAAGTCATGAGACTTGGATAAGCTCATGAACTTGACAGTCCAATGGTGACACAGGGCAAAAACATGTAAAAATAAGCACTGATTTAAGCTACTAAATAAGCTAAACAAAAATTAATAAAAATCACACATAAAGGTGAACAGCTAAACTAAAACATATCAAAAGCAAAGGTTCTAAAACTAAGTAATAAATCCTACATAAAATTATCTATTTAATTCAAAAACAGGTTTAGGTAATTTTTGACTTTTTAAGTTTATGATCAAAGTTGACTTTCATCAACTTTGATCTGAATTTAAGCACTGATTAACACATAATATGACATAAGAACATGAAATTAACAAGTAACAATAACATTTAAACAGATTTGGTGAGTTTAGCTTTACAAATCCACACAGTGCTTAAATGAGAGGTCCAAAATGATGATTTTGACTTTTATATTGATATGCAATAGGTTTGATAGGTTGTCAGCCCTCAAAGAACTTAGTATACCATATAGTCATCAAAATAAACAACTTAGACTCAGTTAAGCACCCTGAGATCAGTTGAGCCAAACACACCTTAAATAAACATAAACTAAGATTTTCATTCCAAAAGTTGGTATAAATCAATTTCATCAAATCAAAAAGCTTTCATCTGTTACATTAGAACTTTTTATAAGTTTAAACAAGTAGTCACACTAGCTTAAACCATGATCATCAAAAATCAATGTTATACAGTCAAAATGGAAATCTCAAATTTAAACACATACAAAACATAACAAGCTAACATAAAGCTATATTATCATTAAACAACAACAATTAAACACAGAAACATAATAATCAACACAGAACAAAGACTAAAACTAAGAATTGCAAAATTTAATAAAAAAGCTTACATGGTGAGATGAACTGAAACAGTGGAACCAAGGATCAAAAACCATAACCTATTGTCCCCCATAGGACTCTAATACCATGGCAATCCAATATAGCCATGCTCCAAGCTGTATCACCAAGAACTCATGATTTTTCATTTATTTTCTATTTTTCTCTATTTTTTATGATTTTTGGTTTTAAAGACTACAACTGATTTTAAATTATCTAAAAGCTTCAACAAGCTTTGTCAGGAGCTTATGTGACTTAAAGAGTCTATTATAATCAACTACAATCAACATTAAATTAAATGACAAGAAATGTAAAGGATAACTTGAAAACTTGAAATTATAAAAGAGAACTTATATTTAAATTGAGAACTGAGTCTCATTACACTATATTGAGTTCATTACACTACTAAGAGCTGTAAATGACATTTAAATTAAAGAAAGCAATAAAAGATTACACTAAAATTAAGCTAATCTAAGGTGACAATGGCTTAAGGCCAAGGTAGTTGTTCCACTGCTTCTTCTCTTCCTTTTATAGCCTCAGCATCCCTTGGTGACCACTCCTAATCTCTGTCTTCAATCTGAGCCATTGAAATTGTCCAATTGATCTCACCCGTTTAAATGTGCTTTTGGCGCCAAAGTCACTCTGACAATTTGAGGCGGTTTGGGTGTAATCAATGCATCTTGTATGCATGTAGAGGTGGAGGGGGGAAGTTAGGAAGCTTTTTGAGGCTTTGGGACCAAGTATTATTGAAAACAGGGGAAAAGGTGAAGAGTTGGAGTGTGAGATGGTGGGGAAGCATTTATGGTGGAGTGGGAAAGTATTGAGAGGTGTCAGGGAGTTGGGGTGAGCTGGGGGAGCAAGTGGAGGGGGAAGACAGGTGGTAAAAATCACCTGGTTTGGTGATTACAGGTGTGAGGGAGAAGGAGCTACAGTGATGATGGTTTGGCGGTATTGGGGAGGTCAAACGGTCAAAGCAGGGTTTTATATTTTAGGGGTTGGGCTGGGGTTGTGTTTTTGGGCCAGGATTGGTGGGCTGGTGTTTGGTTTGTTTGGATTTAGTAATAAAGGGTCCGGATTGGTTTGTATTATTTTTAGAGCCCAAGGACCAATTATGTAAATTCTGAATTTGTGAGGGGCTGACTTTGCCATCTTTCCAAACTTTCATTGAGGGACCAAACCTGCCATAATTAATTACACAAGGACCAATATTGTATTTATTTCATTTTAAAACTATTAAGGACCTTTTGTGTAAATTTGGATTCTGAGGGACTAAAAGTGTAAGTTTTCCAAAGTTATCAAAATTGTTCCATTTTGTAAATTCATGCATAGTACAAGGGTAATATTTGTAAAATTCCAAGTTTTGAATACCCAGGGACTATTTTTGCCAATTTTGTAACTTGAGGGGTAAAAATTGCCAGTTTGTGTAAACTTTTATCCAGGGATGTTTTGTGAATATTTTTGACTTCCCAAGGACTTAAGTTGACTTTTCTATCATTTAAAACCTTCAGGGACTAGTTTT
>JARVZY010000982.1:0-27223 GCA_030686995.1 Artemisia argyi
AAGCGTAGGATTTTAAGCGTAGGATCTCAATCTTACGCGTAAGAAATTGAACTTATGCGTAAGAAGAGGGTTTTGACTAAACTTAAGCGTAAGAAAGGGGTTTTGACTTAATCTTATGCGTAAACAGTACTGTAGACAGCTAAGAAATCGTACTATTCACCCAAGTTACGCGTAAGATGACCAGAAACGTGAAAAATCCGATTTTTTCAACCAAAACCACTTTTTCCACTTGTTTCTATTGATCAAATCTTTCCCAAAATACTTAGAATCACTAAAACTTCAATAGAAACAACAACTTTAACACCAAAACTTGTAAAAATCAAAACTTTTTGACGAAAAAGTGCTCGTATATAAGAAAAGTACGCAACTTTTTAACCAAAACTTGATAAAAAACGATTTTCACACCCTCCTAAATCATTGTTAGGCGATTGATACCACTTGTAGGACCTTAGATATATCAACTTTAATAACAATATAGCACTAGATGAAGTAAAGATGGTGACTTGATGAATAAGGTGTGGCGTTAATATGAGAGAAATAGAGTATAAAGATGAAGAGAACTTTTATTAAAAAATACACACAATACATACACAAGCACACACCTCAAATGAGCCTTTGAGGTGTTTATATAGTTCTTAACATGATGCCTTAAGAGGCTTTCTATGGGCTTGGTCTTGGGCTTGGTTTTCTTTTACATAAAAAGGCTTATATTACTTAACCTATGACATATTAGCTTACCAAGACCAAAGCCCATTTGACTATTCTAATAACATAAACTACGACACATTACAAAGTTATAATAAATGAGAATGACCATCACTTTCTAATATAATTTTTAATGCTAACAATTCCATTATTCGGTTTCAATGAAATCAGAAACACTATTTATCTTATGAAATAGTTAAAGGAGAAGGATTTAGTGAGAATAAAAAATAAAATGAGAAGGGTGAGATGCATTTTTAGCCAATCATTTCAATTGAGAGAGAAATATAAGAAAATATTTATCTATTTTTTTAGGTGCATATCAAACGTGCGATTATAATTTTTTCTCATTTATTTATTTATTTATTTATTTATTTATTTATTTGTATTTCTCATTTGATTCAAACTTATGCTAAAGAGAGCAATGAATCTAGAAATCATCATACGTACATCCAATGTTCTAAGAAGGGTAGCAGTGGCAGCGGTATCACCCAATGGCAAGGTGATGCCGGCGGTGAACACCGCTGCCACCTAACCGGCATGGTGAACGGCAAATATTGCCTCGGAGGCATGGGCTTTCCAATGCAAAAACTAACCGTTGGGCATTAAATATTTATGTTGGGAGGTATGAAAAAGTTGGGAGGTATGAAAAAGGCATGGTTGCCACTAAAATGGGGTTGAGATGTATGAAAAAAAGTATGAATGAGGTGAAATGAGGTGGAATGATATTATTGGTGGATTTCGGAAGTATGAACGATTTCGGAATCATGATTCGGTACATCACAATATCCTGAATTTTTGCTAATTAATTAAATATATCAATCACATTAAAATATTCTTATTTCATAAAGAAATCATGCGACACAATATACAGATAATGATTTTCGATGAATTTGTAAGAAGTTTTTATTCGAGTAACTTGAAAAACATGTTAGCATTTTCGAACTATGTTTAAACCTATTTTGGTCTTCGATTGAGAGACTTATGTTTATTAAAGGGTCAATAACGTTTAATGTCTGGTCTCTATAGCTAGCTAGGCTTGAAGGCATAGAATTAGCTGTATCTTTTTACTATCAATTTTGTTTTAGGCGAAAATTACTGACATACCCCTGCACGGAGGGGTATGTTACAAAATACCCCAAATCTCAGCCATTTTCAAAAATACCCCATCATTCCCCTTAAATCTATACGCGACACCAGGGGAGGACACGTGTCAAGATTCTAGCTCGGGCCAAAATATATATATATATATATATATATATATATATATATATATATATATATATATATATATATATATATATATATATATATATATATTTATGGCATGTCGCGTTTGGATGTACGCGACACCCTTAAATCCATACGCGACATGCATTTAATTTGCATGGGGAACGGAAAAAGTATGTTACGTCTTATTATTAGGGTTTAGGGTTTCAGTTTTAGAGTTTAGTAGGTATGGTTCACTTTTTTGGGTCTATAAATAGGTATTGTTGTATGGTGAATACACACACAATTTAAATACTAACTGAGTTTTCTTCCTCAAACACAATGTCAAACCTGCATCACCTGAAAATGATTCGTTTCACACACCACCTGGCACTCCACCACCGTATCTGTTTCCGTTTTACCACGTGAATGACAACCCACCACAGCAGCTACCACCTGCGTTTTCACCACAAGAACTGTGGCAGTACTTCCAAGTGCATGACAACCCACCACCTCCCACTCCACCCCAAGATTTGTTTCCGAGCTTCCAAGTGCATGACAACCCACCACCTGCCATTCCACCAGAAGTAATGTTTTCAGAGATAAACCAACCCATGATTCGTCAATTGTCTGAGGACGAACAGTATGAGCTGGATATGGAAGTGTTACGGGAGCATGAAGCTGAGCAAGCACGTCAGAATAGGGAGCGTGAGGCGTACCTCAAAGGAAAAGGGGATCGGAGGAACAGAAGAGCCGAAAGGCATTGGGCTCGAGGTCTTCCACCTGTGCCATCGAGTGAGGACGACTCAAGTGCCTCCTACTCGAGTCACGAGGGATATGTGTCGGATGATTCATTTAATTGAATCATAGTTTTATGTTTATTTATCGTATTGTTTTTTAGTTGTTTGAATTTCTGTTTCTTAGTTATCGTATCGTATGTTATTGTTGTAGTTGTTGTTTCAAATAATATAAATGTTATGGTTAATATACTTGCATTGACTACAATTTCACATTACATAAAAAACGGAACTGGTAGAATTAAAGAAGGTACTATTACAATCAAGGAGTAAAAAGTAGCTACCATACGATACATTAAATAAAAACCAGGTTACAACATACTAAAATATTACAAACACCATAATCATCAAACTTTCACCCCAACCGGCTAGAACCAGAGCTCTCTTCCCTGCTTGCATCACTTTTTGTCTCATCCTTTGTTTCTTTCAATAGTTCATAGTAAATGTTAAGAGCCCTAATCCTACTTACGAAATTCAACATTTCATGCCGCTCTATAGGCTTTGAGACTTGTTCCTCCACAAAGCTATCCAAAAACCTTTTTCGCTGCTCCTCCGACATGTTTTGCTGATGCGTCTCTACAATGTTATTTTGCTGCTCAACCAAGTTTTGCTGATGCACCACGTGATTTTTATCATCCCCCTTGTTACCTGGTGAATTGTTGTGTGACATTGTTTCGATTTAATTTTTAGAGAAACCTGTTTGGTTTATGTGTGGAATGTTGGTGATTAATCTATAGTGGTATCACTACAAAATACCTGAAAAAGACTTTAGAAGCAAATGGAAAAGCTTACTCATATTTCGTACACGACATTGTCAGTGACTTATCATTTCAAAGTGTCATATTTCGTGTAAACTTTTAAGCGTACACGACATTGTCAGTGACTTGTCATTTCAAAGTGTCATATTTCGTGTAAACTTTTAAGCGTACACGACATTGTCAGTGACTTGTCATTTCAAAGTGTCATATTTCGTGTAAACTTTTAAGCGTACACGACATTGTCAGTGACTTGTCATTTCAAAGTGTCATAACCTTTAAAAAATTGTCTGACCTCAATTGCTTTATAATGTAGCTATGATTTGGTATATACACATAATTGTTACTTCTCTTTACAGTATCCATGGATTCCAACATTATGAGGTTTAAATGTGTGTTACATTATGATGATCAGCATCGAGGTGTCATTATGTATAATGATTTGACGTACTCAGGGTTAGTTGGGTTGGTGTTGAAGAAATTCAATTTAGATCCAAATATTCCGATTAATTTGTCCTGTAAGTTGGCTTCGTTTAATTATCGTATTGACATTACTGAGGATGATGAGGTAATCTTTTTTGTTGAATGTGCTTGTGCTGCTACTGCTGGGGTGGCACAATTGTATGTTGTTCAACCCAACAAATAAGACGATTGAGCTTATCTAGTTTTATGTTAAGTGGTTTGTATTTTGTTAACGAACGTTTGTACTCTTATTTGAATAAATTTTTTAATTTGGATACTTATGGCAATGTTTATTGAATCACTGATAAAACAGATCATATATAGATGACATTCTTAAGGCATACAACACACTTATTGATTGATATTCTTAATAATTGAAACGATTTTTCCATAGGGATTTATGACGTTCATCTGCTTTAGCTTCCTCATTTTGAAAGTGTTCTTGTTCCGCCCATTCAACCATTTGATCTAAAGTGTAATCCGATTGTTGTATGATTTTTCTTCCGTCTTCGTTTTCATTTGGGTAGTCTGTTATCACATGATCCATCATTTTTGCTAAAGTAGCATTTGGGCATACATACTTTTCAATAATAAAATTGACTCCGCAATGGTCAACGTAAACTTGCAACTGGCCGCCTTGTGATGCTGAAATATCAAACATCACATGCATATCATAGTTGTTTCTTAGCTTGACGGTGATTGAATACCCAGTGTGCGGAACTTCATAATAAAGAGCATGAATCTTCGTATCGAGAATGTTAGACAAGTATTGTTTCAGCTCATCGAGCTTCATTCTTGGAATGTTGATGTTCATCTTCCAACCATTTACATACTCTATATTTCCTTCATTGCAAACCAGATGACCATTATTGTGAACAATAAAATTGAAAATGGTTTGTGAATACGGCGAGGTAGGTTTTTTTTTTTTTTTTTTTTTTTTTTTTTTTTTTTTTTGTCGTTCAATGTTAAACCGGACACGCTCTTCACGTTTGTTTTTTTTCTCTACCATTTCATGTAGATATCGGACACGCTCTTCACGTTTAAATTTTGTTTCTTCTGAAATTACACATGCAAATGATTCTTCCAAACAACCATCATCTGGAATCGATATTGTTGTTAGATCTTCGCGATTTTCGGAAACAAAAATTTTGGATCTTTCCTGCCACTTTTGCGAAGTCATACATAACATCAATATCATAATCGCCTTTGATTGCTTTCATACCATTTAATGTGTCGTTTTGTGGCAACACGTAATATAGATTTTGGACCATGGATGGTAATTTTCTCTTCAGATATGTAACCATATCTTGAAAACCAAATTGTGGGACAACAATATTCATGTGTGAACCACCTTCATATGTTAGTGGGTTAAGTATAAATTTTCCATTGTAGTTGATAGTGAATTCGAATGTATGGTGATTAGATGTTGACATTTGGTGAATGAAAGAAGACACAATTGATTTTGATAACTTGAAACCACATACCACAAGTATATATATATAGTCATTTATTTGTCAGTGGTGGAGTTACCATAACGGTGAGTAGTCATATATGTGTCAGAAGTGTTTTAAGATTAATCAATTTAATATTATTTTGTACAAACTAGTTATTTTATTAGGTTTTTCGGGAAATAAAGGCTATAATTAAAAAAGAAATTTATTACAAGCTTTGTAACAAATGTTACAAAATTACTACAATTACATTGGAATACATAAGTAACAAGTGCAAACTAGTTATTATCCAAAGAAATTAAACCAACTATTATTAGACTGTTGAGTGTTATGATCATTTAAATGTTGTGACGGGTATGGTTGAGAGGGATATGGTTGGGAGTTATATTGCTCATAGCCGTGTGCCGGGTTATGATGACCATGCTGTTCATGACTTGCTTGCCCTTGGTCATATTGTCCTGTTGTGTACAAATTTTGATTATATGGTTGTGTTGGGAATGTGTTATGTCCAAACACATGAGATGGGTATGTATCATAAATAGGAACAGTGTGATGATCTGTTTGAGTTGGGTGTGACTCGAATAACGGAGGTGTTTGTTGTTGATCGTTAACGGGTTTTTTCTTTTTGGGATATTGTTTTCTTTTGGTTAACATTTCCTCAGGGACGAATGGTTGCTTGCATTGGCCACGATTGTGTCCAGCTTCACCGCACCTACCACAATGTCTTAACCTTGGTTCCTCACCCTGGGATCGTATATGGTTGGTAGTTTTTGGCCGACCGGGTTGTGGGTTGTCCATTCGTGGAGGTTTGATTGGTTGTATATTTGATGGATACTCCCATTCATGAAACTCTCCAACAAAATTCACCGCCTCTGCATATGTGGTTTGGTATTTAGCTTTTTTGAACCAATCCTGAACGTACTGGACACAAGTGTTTTGACCCAAAAATCTACTCACAGCAATAACATGACCGCAAGGTATACCAGAATGCTGCCATTTGCGGGAATCACATGTCCTAGACCCTAAGTTCACTTCCCGATTGTATCTCCCATCAAAAACCTGGAACCGATATTGGTCAACTCCGTATACATTCCAGGTTGCGCTTTTCATTTTTCTCTTTTCCACTTTATGGGATGCCCAATCAGTTATTTCATGCTTCATATTTGCTGCATAAACAAATAGGCTCTAAGAAGTGACTTTATGTTAAAGATAATTATTAAAAATATAATTATACGAATTGGGACAATAATTACCAGCCACTTGTCGCCGTTTAAAATACCAGGCTTGCACCATTTTTCGATATTGCTCGGTCAGCATTGTTATAGGCAGCTTCCTTGATTTTACGGTACAAGCATTAACAGACTCGACACTGTTAGAAGTACAGTAATTGTAGCGAGTTAGTGGACAGTGTGCTCTAGACCATCTGTGAACACCCACCTCTATTAGCTTGTGGTACGCCTCGGGCTGAATGGACAGGAGTATTTGCATCTTGCTATCAAATTCGTCAGGTGTATACGCTTTGCATATCCTCCAAAATAGCGCCTTTGTTGTGTCCCTTTTTAAAGAAAGATTCATCATTAGATGACGACAACATATACCATGAAACGCCAATGGGTATTCATTTTGTACAGCTAATCTGATAGAAGGATGCCTATCAGATATGATAACCAAATCCTGTCTATCGGCTATGCATTCTTTAAGGCATGAAAACCACCATGACCAACATTCACCAGTTTCCCCTCTGCAGATACCGTAAGCAATAGGCACAATTTGGTTGTTTCCATCCATGCCGACTGCTAACAAATTTGTACCTTTGTAAACACCCTTCAGATGTGCCCCATCAACTATAAGTAGTGGTCGAAGACAATGTAAGAAAGTTTGAATCTGAATAACAAAATTGAATACACATTAAACACCATTCATGAAAATTATGAAACCAATCATGAAAATTAATATCACTTACAGAAACACCAATGGCAACGAATAACATCTCGAAAACGCCTTCTTCATTTGTCTTGATACGTGTGATAGTGCCTGGGTTTTTTTTTACTAGGTTGTGACAATAATACGGAAACATTTCAAATGATTCCGTAGGTGAACCCCTAATCATTTGTAACCCATACTCCTTTCCTCTCCATGCTTGTTGGTAAGATATACTAGCTTTAAATTGCGATAACATATCTCTTTGCATATCGTTGGTTTTAAATCTCGTCTAGCATCTTTCAACTTTTCACTAAAAATGTGACCAATAACTTTTTTATTTGCATTTTGATGGTTAGGATATGTTATTGTTTTATCACACGTGTGATTATCATTCAAACTTGTAACTTCAAACACCGGTGTATCTCCCACGCGTCTAGAGTTAATTCTCCATTTGCATGAGTTAAAATGATAGCACTTAACATAATATCTTATAGGTTCTGCCCTTTCTACTAAAAACTGGTAACCTTCTTCTAAACATTTCATCCTAATTGTTCTGTCTAATAAATCTCTTGTGTCAAAAAACTTTCCCTTGAAAATATTTGTATCAATATGGTCATCGTTTGAAATTACTTGTTTGGATTGGTAAAGTGGTGTTTCTGGAACGTCAGGCATGAGTGAAAAAATATTTTTCCATTTATTATGGACTGGTTTTTGGTTTTCGTTTTTCCCAACATAAACATCATCTTCATCATATGCATCATCATTAACTTCGTCATCTGACCCAAAAGCAAATGATGAATTTGGTTTTGTGAAATTTGTCTCATCTTTAAAACCGGATTCAAAAATCTCATTATCATTTGATTCAAATTTTTTTGATGGCCCCTCATTTAAAAAATAGTTGCCTTCATAACCAGAATACCCCATTTCTTGGTTAGTGTTTGTTTCAAAAAAGTTAAAAAATGTCGGGGTTTCTTGGTTTGGCATAAAAGATAACATTTCTTCAAATGCTTTCGCTTTAGCAACATAAACATGCGGCATTTCTTGATTTCCCACAGCGAATTCAGCAAAGAAACTTACCTCATCATCGTCAGTGATAACCATGCGAACATCGAATGCGGGGTGCGAGAATTTGAAATTAAGCGGAACACTGGGATCCAACTTGAACTTAGAACGTACAGTTTCATCTAACCATGAGTAAGTGATATTAGTATACATAATCACACCTCGTTCGGTATTATCAAAATGTAAAACACATTTGAATTTTTGCAAAACTGAACTCATTTTGTTGGTTTGATATGGATCAAGGTATTTGTAAAGACTAAATATATACGGAAAATGCTGCAAGAATACTACTTTTTTGAAACAAGATATGACACGGACTAGACAGTTGATTTGACACCAACGGGTACGTATAACTTTTTACGCGAAATATGACAATGATATGACATTGATCTGACAATTGCATGACACGTACGGGTACGCGTAATTTATTACGCGAAATATGACAATGATATGACATTGATCTGACAATTGCATGACACGTATGGGTACGTGTAATTTATTACGCGAAATATGACAATGATATGACATCTCCATTAAATTTCTCGTATAAATACTGGTGTGTAGTCACGTTTATTTGCTTACAATTCTACTCACTGAAAGAAAGATAAAATTCACACAATGTCTCAACAAAAGAAAACCGGATTCACAAATTCCCAATTCGTTCCACCAAAACAAAAAAATTACGCAACATACGCCCCAACACATAATGTTGCGGGTTCGTCAACATCTATGAGCGAGGATGATTGGATAATACCTGGTCCGGCTGGTATTCTTCAACGAGCCATTCTTCGAAAAAATGCAGACATCAGAGAGGGTGGGCCCGAATATAGTGTTGTGCCAACACAGGATTATATAGCGAAAGTAAATGAGGACGTCACTGAGGATGAACATTTTACTAGTGGTCCATGGTTGAGCGCGATTGATAAGCTGTTTAATTCACAAGGTGTCATCGTAACTGGCTGTTTTGGGGATATAAAGAAGCATTGTGTAAAAGGAAAACTTGAACTTGTTGTAGCTGTTATCAAGTCTTGTACTCCTAACATGCTGGGTGACCTCAACTGTATACTAAAAGATCCAACCGGGACTATGGCTGGTACAATTCATCACAAAGTCCTTGCAGAAGAGCTGGATTATAAAAAATACCTCAAAGTCGGAGCTGTTTTGGTACTTCGTAATGTTTCGGTCTTTACCTCGAAATCATCACCGCCTGCTCTTAACATAACAAAAAGGAACTTGGTTGAGGTTATTGACAAGAATACCGTTTTTAGTGGATGAATATGCACCTTTTCATACCCTTTGTTTATGCTTAATATTGTCAATCTACTGTGTATGAAACACAGCGTTGTATGATTTAATTGTTTCGTGTCTATGTAAGGTTATTGTATCGTGTTTATGTATGGTTAAAAAATAAATCAAATGAAAGTTGACAAAAAAAAAAAAAAAAAAAAAAAAAAAAAAAAAAAAAAAACTTTCATACCATTACAAATTGTTCAACAGTACAACTAACAACATTTTAACTAATCATATCCACATAAACTAGTATCCTCACACCTACTTAGATAAAACACCTTACCAAGGTTACATCTAACATTGGAGAAAAAGGCATCAACATTAGTCATATCAAACTGCGGTGGCCAGTTATACGTAACAAACTCATGTATTAGCCAACATGTGATTACCCCACAATCGCTTGAATTTCCTTGTTGTGGGATAGGATAATCTACGTTGTTGTAATGGAACTCGAAACTGTAATGCCCACGTCCTGTCCTGCTAAAATGTCCCAGCTCTTCTAAACACGTGTTCACAGCTTCGGTCCAAGCCAATACAAATTTTCTTATTACTTCACCACGTTCCATGCTGCACATAGAGTCGAGAACCAATAACTTGGAATCATACAAATCTATAATTGCTGTGACCCAGTGATTCCCTGTCGGGTTCATCGGCATCAACACCTACATATAAAGTTTATTTATGCATACACAATTACAGAGTCTTGTAAAGAGTAATTTATACAAAACAAATATACATTGAAAGATCTTTACTTACATAATGTACTACATCCCATGACGGGTACGGACGTGTGCGACCATCCAATGTTCCCCTAAGCGCCGGATTTATCGAAAGCATGGACACATAACCATTCACGCTCGGGGAAAGAGATTTCGTCCATGATCTAGCCACTGTCCATAGTTGGTTGTTGTCCCATTTTCTCATTAATATCTCCATCCAACAATTCATATGCTGATTCAAAAGTTTAAACCTAACCATTTAATGTTCTTGAAACTTAAATAATCTAAACTTCAAACAATTTAAAAGAATACACTTACATCGTCAGACAACCAACCACGTTTGTCCAATGGACCCGGATCATTACCCAGCTTGTATAAATCCGGAAGTAGGTATTGCCAGAACCTAGTATGCAGCACCCAACCTTTTGGATGACAATCAAGGTATATCCCGTATGGCTCCAAAAGGAATGCCTCCAAACTTTCATAGTTAGTGCGCCGTACCTAAACAAAAAAATAAATAAATAAATATATTATATACAATATGGTTACAAGTTCATTAATTATATAAAGAAATGTTAATAAATAAAAAACATTTTTAGTAGTACCTTTGTAGGATCAACATTATAAAATACCAAAGGTGAGCTAGCAGCTGTACCAACAACCTGAATATCCTCATCATCATCATCTACCGGTAATTCTTCTAGGTTAAATCGCGGAATGGTCGTCGTACTCTTTTTTAGTTTAGCCTTAGCTCCACGTTTCTTAGGGAGGATTGTAGTGGGTCCCTGTTGGGTATACGGAAATTGCTGAAATTTACCTGGACGACAATCCCTCCTTGGTCGGTCGATCGGACGCTGAAAAAAGATTAACAAAAAAAAAAAAAAAAAAAAAAAAAAAAAAAAAAAAAAACAGTAATCAATTACAAATAATGACGAATTCTAAAAATAATAATCGTAAAATAATATGTTACCTGGATGTCAGCAGCATCGTTAGGGCGGGAAGATGGACCAGCCTGGTGATCAATGGGAGTGGCAAACGCGGCGAAACCCATTAGTGTACGGGTAGCAGCATGCCCGGTTGATGGAAACGGGGATGGAAACCTAGACACAACGGGCGGTGTAGGAAGGTCTTCAAAGAAAGACTCATCTGGTGGACCACGAAATGGACGGTGGGATTGGGGGAATCCCTATATATTAAATCATAACGTAATGTTAGTATATAACCATTTCATCATTAAAAATTACCAACCAAAAAAAAAAAAAAAAAAAAAAAAAAAAAAAAAAAAAAAAAAAAAAAAACCTGTGGTATTTTGAATCACACTATAGTCACTAAAACCAATATTTTCATCTGCAACAAAGCTTGATCCTCTATGTACTCCTTGTTTATTGCGAAGTTGGTTTTGCTGCATTAAAAATGTTAATGAAACAATTAACAACCTTTCAATAATATTTATACATAAACTCAAAAGAAATTGATGTTAAACTGTTTACCATTTTTTCAATCTCGTCTAGCTTTAGCTGATATTCTTTAATCTTCTCATCATAATAATCAAACTTTTGTGCCACAGCCGGAGGTATTTCATAATCCATGTTTGCTTGTGGCTGTATAACCGGGGGTGCGACCGGATGCCCTTGGAAATACGCGTTACTGTCACGCCACCACTCGGATAATTCCTCGTACTCATCCGGTGTAAGCCTAGGCAACGGTGTTCTTACCTTTAATAAACATAGAAAATACACATGATATTAAAAAAATAAAACAGTATTAAATTCATAATAGTTGAAAAAAATTGAATATCTCAAACTCACTCTTAATTGGTCGTCCAAAAACTTGTCAATACTTTCTCTAACGACCACTTTATTATAACTTCATGCAACGGACCGGGGATGCAACACTTGATGATGACGGAAAAAATAAGGGCTAGCACCCCTGGGGAACATCTCCAATATCCAAATCTAAAAAAAAAAAAAAAAGTTAATTCATTAAAATAACCACAATTATATGTATACATGAACTGTATAAATAGATTAATGACATACCTTAAAAGCCCATAGAAATCCATTCAACGTGTACTTAGGAGGTTTAGTAGGGTCCCTGTCGGCGGAAAAGTGCTTATCCCTACGCTTAAATACTGCTTCCCGGAGATGATTGTACAAAGTTGGCCATACATACGACCCCCACGGAAAGACATTCCACATATCTAAATCCTCAACTAACCTAAGCAAAAATCCGTCTACTATATTCCCATGATCAGTACCTTCCAACACCAACATCAAAACAACTAACAAACAAAGTCGAACCCCATCTTTGTCGCTCAACTTATTAAACGCGTCTTTGTTTATCATTGCTAACAAGGTTCTAACGTGTATAGGTTTCGAATCAATAGTAGAAGGGAACACACGTCTCCTAAATAAGTTAGCACCTTCCTTATATTGATCCCTAAAAATCAACCCCAAACCTTAAACCCGTGACTAGACAAAATTCCTCCCTACCAAACTGAATTTCAACCTCACCTAAACGATCAAGAGTACGTACATGATATCTTAATGGAACTTTGTTTGTGTCTCCCTCTTGGCAAGCAACTTGGTGGCATAAAAAATAGTGTACTAACACCCCGTTCTCTTGCATATTCGGAATGTCTAACATCCAACCAAAACATGTTTCTCTAAACATTTTTTCCTTAGGGGTGTTCAATATCAGTTTTCTAATGTCCTGAATTAAAGACAACCTACTCCTACATGTAAGTTGCGCAGGATAATCCTAAAATAACCAAAAAAAACATAATAAATATATATTTACAAAACATATACGTAACAAATAAACAATAATTATAATGACAAAAAAAATTATATTTTAGTATTACCGGATATTCCGCCATTATGACACACTACTCAACTACAACAGCCACTAACACAAGACCACCACAAACAACGACACAACTCCACCAGCAAAAACTACAGCACCACCCCACCAACACAACAAGACCACCAGCAACAACCACACCACCACCACAGACCACTACCAAAACGCCACACCACCACTACACCACCACTGCACCAGCAACAAATGTTACACCACAACTCCACACCACCAACAATACTGCACCACCACTGCACCACCAACAATACACCACCGGTAACAACCAAAGAACACCAAAACCAAACAACAATACACCACCGTATGGAAGTTTTTTTTTTTTTTTTTTTTTTTTTTTTTTTTTAGGTTATGTGTATCAACATACACGACATGCCCATATATCCTTCAAATTCACTAGTTCCGTCCCATCCATGCAACTTTTCCAGTCAAACGATCATTCCCCATGCAAAATGCTCATTCCCCATGCAAATGCTCCTTCCCCATGCACAACTTTAAGCATGTCGCGTATGGATTTAAGGGTGTCGCGTACATCCATACGCGACATGCCATAATTTTATTTATTTATTTATTTATTTTTTTGGCCCGAGCTAGAATCTTGACACGTGTCCTCCCCTAGTGTCGCGTATGGATTTAAAAGGAATGATGGGGTATTTTTGAAAACGGCTAAGATTTGGGGTATTTTGTGACATACCCCTCCGTGCAGGGGTATGCCATTAATTTTCGCTTGTTTTAGTGCTTTGCTTGTATTGAGTTAGCCTATATCCTATTTTCTTTCATGATAATTATTAATTAAGAATGACAATGAAGGAACGCGAAGGCAAGGGGCCACACGACCCTCTCCCTAAATTAACACTTATTAACTCTTTACATATTCGTATTTCCGAAAATAAAATTATTAAATTTCATTATTCTGCATTTTCCAATAGAAACGTAAATGCAATAACATCACATATGAGAAAAAATATCAATGCATACGTGCTTACAAAATACAGATTTAGCATCTCTTACAATGACATATCAACCGTATACCAAACATACATATCTATCATCAGAAAAAAAATATATCCTGACGCACAATTAATAATATTTGTTAGCCGAAGCATTGAAACACATATTGAAGAAAACAACATTTATTTCATGAAATATCGACATCAATATTTTCAGAAAAAATAAAAGGATCGGAAGACAATTTTGGCAAAGACGTGTTGTTGACTGTTGGTCGATGCGTGAGCTGATAAGATCAACTGCTTTCTACAATCCGATACACAACACAAGTGGCATAGTTACACTTAAAAGTCCTTTATTACTAAGTATTCCCTACTAGACCCTTATACTACCAAAAATTGTTACACAACCCCTTTGTATCACACGTTACATAAATACCAAGATTAAGGCTATGTTTGGCAGAGGCTTATCGGGGCTTGGGTTTTTAAAATAAGCCGGCTAATAACATAAATTTTGTTTGTCATGAGGCTTATAAAAAAGCTTATAAAATAGGTCGGCTAAAAACTTTAGCCCTATAAAAGGGGCTAAAAACTTTAGCCATGGGCTTTTGAATAATAAATTACTTATTTACTTACAAAAATATCTAACATATACAAAAACTCATTTAATTATATCATTTTTAATAATTTTGCAATAATAAGCCCCAGCCTTAGCCCATTTGACAAACAAGTTTATAAAAATATAAAATTTAATTTCGGCTTATAATATAAGCCCCAGCTCCAGCCTCAGCCCCAGCCCCAGCCTCAGCCCCAGCCCATTTCGCCAAACATACCCTTATTGGTTATACTTTATTTCTTACAAGGGAATAAAAAGCGACTTATCACATATTCAAGAAAAAACATACTTTTTAGTGATCCTTTCATCTTAAATTGATACTTCATTCTGATCCTAGTAACATCTCCAATTTGTTAAAGCATAAGTATCACAAGGGTTATACGCATGCTTAATAGCGTATTATTGCTCGTGTGGTTTATATATGGTTTCTGGTCATCTCAACATGCCGACGTAGGTGAACGTAGTCTCAAAATGCGATGGGCTCACATTTTTTTATTGATTTTTTTTCTTAGTTAATTGCTTTTAAATATAATCATGGTATAATTTGGCTTCTTTTGCAACCTAAGCTCTTTTATTTGAAGTTTCAATGGCAAGGTTGTGGCCGATTTTTCACCCTTTTCATGTTCCATATCGAGTGATGCCTTTAAGTATTGTGTCAAAGCTTGGTGCTGGAGAGTCTATTATGATTGTTTGGATCATCCACATGACCACATCGATGTAAGAGTTGTTTGTAAAAATATATAGACTTTTAGGTTCATAGTAGTTGTTTAAAGCCGGTATAGTTTCTTATAGCCGTTTTTGTCAAAATGATCGATAAAACGTTTTGATCCTTAATTCATTATCATCTTGCTCGTTTTATCTCATATTCCTTGAAAGAAAACACAAATAACTAGCATGCACAACTTTCTTAAATTCAAGGATTACACTCCACAACTAAATCATACCCCAAGGTGTCCAATATAAAATCACAAATTCACACCATACACATGCCCGCATCACACAATATCACTCAACCCATAAAATATGCCCGTTTATTAGGGTAATGCTGTTTGTACTCGATCCATTTTATTGATAAGATAAAACAGTTTTTTATAATTTTTTGTTTGTATATTTTGTCTTTTACTATTTTGACTTGTCAAATTTATGTTTTATGTTTCGTATTTTTTGTGGCAGTTTACCCATTTTATTAACATGACAAGACAAACTATTTTTTTATGGTTTTCTACTATGTATTTTGTGTGTTTTACTACTTTATAATAATAATAAAAAATAAAATAAAATAAAAAATAGGGGTATTAAAATCTGTGGGGTACCAATAACAACCGTATGAAAAACAGCATATCCACAACAAATTCACTATTATACCCCTGATATTTAGAGATTATTACAAAAGCCGCCATTGAAACTCTTCGTCTCTAAGGGTGCGTTTGGTATGCTCGCATGAATGACAATGGGTATGAGTTTGATAGTAGTGGTAGGTCCCTCACCTATGAAAGATCCATACATATGTCTCTTGATGTATATGAAGTATAGATTATATTCATCATTCATTACCATAGTGGTGGGCCTCATTATCTTAAACAAACATCTTGAATAACTTTCATAGTCATAGCCTCATTCCAATAGTAGGATACCAAACACACCCTTAAGTTATTCTTATTCCAATTGAATTAACTAATTAAGTCAAATTTATTAGAAAAAAACAAACTAAACTGATCAAAGGCATAATATGATTGATGATTAACTTTTGACATGAAGACATGTGACAACACTCGTCGTCATTTTTATCCATTGACAAGTTTCCAGATCGGGTATGTTTTGTTTTTTTTAAACCGCTTATTTAACTTTGTTTTAAAATTTCTAAAGTGGTCAGTTTTAATGTCAGACTTGTTGTTTTTTTAGAACATGGTATAAGCTTGAATTTAAATATTTTTGTTTTATTTGTGAAGTTACATGCTGTTAATTATGGAAATCACACTTTTTTTTTTTTTTTTTGGAAGGCAATAAGAATTGTATTTGTGAAGTTTGAAATAAGCAGTTATAATCAAATAAGCACTCTGGAATAATCTGCTACAGTACTAAACAAGCACTTTGAAATGCAACTAGAACCGGAAAAAATGTTTCAAATAGTCCATCTTAAATAAGCAGATTTGTCTACCTTATTTATCAAATAAAGTAGATAAGCAGAAAAAATAAGCAGATTTGTCTAATCTATCTTGGAATATTTGCTGTAGATAATTTACTTATACGCTAAAAATAAAGCCGATAAGCAATGGCAATCACCATCAGACATAATGGTTGTGCTTTTTTTTCCTTGACAGAGATTTGCAGTCTTATCTTTCAGATCTTACTCTATATTTGGCGCCCGATAACAAGACGTTCTATGTATTGGTGGATAATAGGCCATGGCTGGAAGATTTGCCATCGCGCCCTGCGCACCTATGGCAGCTAATGGTTACCAAGGTAGAAGTTGTGATCATCCTAACAATAAAATGATGTTACAATATAGGTTACGATTATATTCAGATTTGTAATTTTGTTAATGATTATGTTTTCAGTCGAGGATGTCTCCTTTTGCCAACACTAGAGGGCGAAAGGGGAAGAACAAGACTAGAGAGTTTGTCGACAAGAAGGACAGCTCTAAAGGTTTAAGCAAGTCTCAAAATTTGAAAAAATGGTTCTCGGTTGTTGATGCTGCAACATTGTCCAAAAAGAGGGCGTTGTTACCTGTAAAGAAACTTAGGACTTCGTTGCTAGCTAATAGCAAATTGCATAGAACTTTGTTTGGGTTTATTGTGTTTCGAGTGAAGTGGGAAGATGTTCGTGGTATGAATTACTTGAATGAGCTTCAGGTATTTTTTGCCTTATGTCTTGTATATAGATTGTGTCTTTGTGGTGGCTTGATGTCTGAATGAGGTTGATTCTATTGGCAGACTGATACGTCTATAGCGATTGAGGCTAAATGCATGAAGAGATGGGAATTTGATAGCATAGCTCAAGCAGCAAAATGCATAACTACATGGTTTCCTGGCACACCACGCGAACGATGTCTTTTGGAAGAGCACCTCGACTCTATGTTAGGTATGTGCTTATGACTTTACATGTTTTCTATGATGCATATAGTCTACAGCTTTTTTTTATAGTGTTATCTATTTGTACTTTGTAGTATTGCTTTTCGCAAATATATTGGCTGTTTTAAATGCCATTTTTACTCACTTAGGTACAAACGTTGTTTACGTTTCGCCTCATTTGCTTGTCAGTATTAGATGATAAATAAGCCCGGTATGTGGGGTTGGGTCCATTAGGGTTTCATTATGTATTAGCTCTATATATATCGTATCAATAAAACGTATCTCATACGGGGAATTACATTATCTAACATGTTATCAGACCTAGGTGGCTAAGTTGAGTCGCCTCCTTTGCACCCCGTCAAACCCTAGCCGCTATTTATCCTTTAAAAAAATAAATAAATAAATAAAAGTTCGCATGTTAACACTTCTTGCCGCCAAATATTAATTCGTGTATTGTTTGGTCTTTCACGAAATTTCCATTGAATTGATTGAATGTAATATCTAATGATTGGGTGATAAAAGATAGTGGGTCGGTTAGCATATGCTTACATATGGTCAACATGGGAATTCATGCCGGTCATCTAATAGTTTGTGGTTTTAGATTTGAAAGTTACTGTTCACGAAAAAAAAAAGTTAATAGTTGTTTATCTTTTGTTTGTTAGTCGATTGTTCGTACGGCTTTGTTACCAGTCGACTAAGACTAAAGTTGACCGTTGGTACCAGTCTCTAAAGTCGACCGTTGGTACGGTGTTGTTACCAGTCGACTTAGCCGACCGTTGGTACCAGTCGACTAAAGTCGACCGTTGGTACGGTTTTGTTACGAGTCGACTAAAGTTATGTTTTATTATGTTGGTGTTTTCTTTTCTTTTCTAGTTTACTACTCCAGTCCGAGCTTTCGTGATTTTGCCGCTCGGACTGCTGGGGAGTATTAGATGATAAATAAGGCCCAAGCCCGGTATGTGGGGTTGGGTCCATTAGGGTTTCATTATGTATTAGCTCTATATATATCATATCAATAAAACGTATCTCATATGGGGAATTACATTATCTAACAAAGTTAAAGAAAAAACGAAAAACAATAACAATTTAGAATTATTGAACATGGGATTTTTTAGGGTTCGGTGTTTGTGATAGGGTTCAATGTTTTCTTTTTCTAGTTTACTACTCCAGTCCGAGTTTTCGTGATTTCGCTGCTCGGACTGCGGGGGAGTATTAGAGGATAAATAGGTCCGGCCCGGCTTGTGGGCTCAGGGTCCATTAGGGTTTCATTATGTATTCTCTATATATATCGTATCAATAAAACGGATCACCTACGGTGGGTTTTATCATTCTAACAGTCAGTTGGTTATGTTTGAGAGGTTTCATACACTATCAAGTCTTGAGTCACACTTTACTTTGTAGTTTCATTAGCGTGAATGTTACAATTTAGGCAGAAAAAGGCAGTTTGCTGCCGAAGTTAATTTGGAAATTATATTATTTTGCCTTGGTTGGTTTTTAATGAGTCAAACAACTACGATATATGCCAATCATGAATGTAAATATTTCATGCCTTTGTGTTTCTGTAGATATCTTGGTGCTTTCGAAGAATTATAGCCAGAAAATATGTTTTGATGGTTTGATATGGATAAAAAGATGAGAATAATTTCCTTGATCTTATTAGGGTGTAAATACTTCAAGCAAATGACTAGATGTCTAGAAAGGTCTTGACTCTTGAGCACCTTGAAAGAGGTTTTAATACTTTTAACTAAGTTGCAAGCTTATTAAGACTAAATTGGGTGACTATGAGATGCACAGGATTCGTATATGTATGCCAAGTCCTGTTGTTGATCTAATCTTTCTCGGAAATACTTGTGCGTGTAATTGTGTAAATATGCGGTCTGACACTTGACCTTTTGTGCCTTACTGGTGTGAGTCTTGCATGGAGCACATGAGAAAGAGAGTGTTTCTACTCTTAAGATTCGTTTATCTGATTGATAGAACCTGTTTATATCTATCACGTGCCAACCTCTTGACCTTAAGCTTGATTTTATTTTATTTATTTATTTTTTTTTCTCGTTTTGTTTTACTTGTTTTACAAACATACCTAGCAATAATCTGTTAGCAGGTTTCATCGTTCCCATAAGTATCTATAGTAAGTGGTATTTTTTTACATATAAGATCACTTTTCAAATCAGCTTACCATTTTTTTTGGGACCTCTGCAGGAGATGTGTTCCATGATGCCCCTAAAGAGTTTCCAGACCACCAAAATACAAATCATGATGAAAATACCCCGATTACTAGTGTACAGAAGGAGAATGAATCTCCCTGCACTCCTCGTTGCAATCTTGGGGATATACTAGAAACTTTAGTAGACCAAACAAATTGTAAAACAAATACAGTACATACACCTCCACCTGCTGGACCCTATAAAAGAAGAAAACTAATGAGTCCCACAGCACTTGATATCAAGCCTAATTTTTATGCTGAAGTAGCTCATGGTGCCTCTTCTTATGCAAATGAGTGTGATGAAACAGCTGAAGCTACCGAATACAGGGATGTGTTGCTTATATTCCGGTTCAATGATCATGACCTCCCTTTTGAATTACAAAAGATAATAGTATCTGATTTGCGATTACTTACTTTATTAGAAGCTGGACTTCCGTCATGGGTGATTTTTTGTCAGTCTTACCCTGTATTTTGTCATATTTATCGTCCATGGATGGCTCTTCTGGCAAGAGTTCTATATGTGATAATTTCCATTGTTACGGTGGTCATTGGTTTCTATGATCTGTACAAAAACGTCCCCGTTCTTAAAGCAACTGCTTCTCGGTTATGTGGGCCACTTTTTGATTGGATAGAAACCTGGGAGATGGTATCGAGAATCAAGTATTTGGGAACTATGTTGTTTTTGCATAATTCTGAGAAGGCTATTATGTGGTTCTTGATGATGACTCGCACTGTTCGATCATTTTTTTCGATTATCACACAGCCGTTAGCTGGGCCGTTTGTTGAATTTTTGGAGGTTCTTTTTCCAGTTTGGAACTTAATTGTTGAAACGGGACAGTATTTGTGCTCTTTCGTTTGGATTCTAATGGAAACTTCATGGGATGTAGCTGAAAATCTGTTTGAAGTCGTCCTGCTTCCTGTCTGGTTTCTCTTGTCATTCATTTGGATGATTGGTAAGCTGATTATATTTGGTGAGGATAATTGAATATTTGATTAGTACGTGTATCTTATGCATCTATCTAATTTTATTGCAGTAAAAAGTGTTATGTACCCGATAATTTGGTGCCTTTGGGGGATACTCTATGCTCCGATTAGTCTCATACTTGGTTTATCCAGTTTTGTGGGATTTGTTTATAATGAAATATATGATTTGGCTAGAGACATATGGCTGTTTATGAGTGGTATCTTCAAGTTAGCTTCAAGTGCTGAGGCGACAGTGCATACATACGAGGTTTCTGTTTGGCGGTCTCTTTGGAATGACCTCTTCTCACAGGTGATTGGAACCTCAACTTCCCAATTTTGCTTATAAACTTATGGATGAGTGGATCCCGGTTGTGTTTTATTTTATGGCTCACATAAAAAGAGTTAACTTAAGGGGAACGAGTCAAATTGATCAAAATGGTTGAAAGTCTCCCCAAGTATACTTTTAATGCATATCTATACTACTATATAATGCATTTTGGACTATTTTATAATCAGAAAGGTTTAAAATTCAGACTTTTACTTACTTATTATGGAAGGATTTCAAAATTAATTGGTTAGGAAGCAAGTTGGTTAGGAAGTTGGTTAGGGAGCAGGTTGGTTGTTCAAACTAAAATTATTTTTCTTAACCATCTCTACTTATATAGCATAAAAATAACTAAATGTGTAACCAAATAACCGAATAACGCAAAATATAGTCACAGGTACCCGCCGCCGCATTGCGCGGGTACCGTTCTAGTAATCTTTAAATCATTTCGTTCGAAAGTTAAGATTATTATTGCAATCATAATTAGCAAACTTAATTTTGCAAAGTACACACAACAAATAGAAAAAAAGAGAGTGTCTGGGGGGCATTCTAATGAGATTTTCAACCCACACAAATGACCAGATTTGGCCCATGACCCATCCCGCACATCTGGCCATTTGTAGTCTTTTCTTTTAGGCCTTATATTCCTGTGCTAACAAAATCGCTTTTGTATTATAGGTTTTTCGCGCTGTTCGGAGTATTTTACACGGGTTTGTTGCATTCTTTGCAGCTTGTAATAGACACCGATTAAGGTTAGTTGGGTTATTCATACACCGATTAAGGTCTCGTTGGAAGCAGTCTCTTTACTCCCGGGTTTATCCTGGGGTAGGGGTAGGATCTGTCTACATTTTACCTCCCCCATACCCTGCCTCGGCGGGATTGGGTTTGTTGTTGTTGTTGTTGTTGTTGTTGTTGGGTTATTCATACAGAATATAACATTTTTCTGCAGTTCTCTCACCGTTACATAGTCGAACTGAAAATTTTCAATTTCCTGGAATCTGCAGCATATATAATCATTTACAGGAGCTCATTCGAACAGTCAATCATCCATCCCAGAGGTCACAGACCTTGAATCCTAGCTGTGAACCACAGCCGTTGAAATCTAGCCGTGGATCACAGAAATCTGGAATTCAGATACCGGTAAGTTTATACTCCCTTCGTCTCAAAATTATTGTCATGAGACAAGAATCACATAGTTTAATAAAAGTGGGGCCAGATTAATTTTCAACCACTCAAATAGAATATTCCTCCACTAAACTTTCTAGTCTTTACTAAGGGCCCGTTTGGTTTGTAGATGGGTTTAGATTAGAATTTGGGGTTGATGGAAAAGTTGTAGATTAGGATTTGAATTTGGGTTTAAATTAAATGAGGAGAGAGAAAAAATAATATTTATTATGTTGTTATGAATAAAAAAGTAATAAAATAAATAAAGAATCAAATTATTGTGTGGTTGAAATTAAAGTGTCCAAATTTCAAGATAAGAAAAGTAAATCCAACGTCAAATCCTGGGTAGCTAGTAAGGATTTACACACAGAAATTTTTTGGGACTGATGCCACACCCCGAAAACAACCAAACATCTATTTTAATGCAATCCCCATCCTCACAGTGTCTAATCACTCCAACCAAACGGGCCCTAAAAAAGGAAATAGGACAATTATTTTGAGACAACCATGAAAAGAAATATGGACAATAAATATGAGACGGATAGAGTAGTATTCACTAGACCGGGCCCGCAAAATAATTATAGACGGGTAAGGGTTGGATCTAATTGGGTTTGGGTGGTAAACAACTAAACACGGTGATGACCTAGTAACATGTTTAACATGAAAAAGTTTAGAAAGTTCAAACCGTGTAAGCCGATTACAACCTGTTAATAACCCAACAGTGCGTTTTACCCAGTTAGATTAACGGGTTGCATGAGTCGTGTCTGGAATAGGGCTGGTATTATTTGTACGGTTAACTAAACGGGCTTTGTTCTGGTTTGGTGATACCAAACCACCAAACCTAATTGTTCCCGGCATCTGTTGATCCATTTACATCTTCTAGTATAGAAACTCATCTTATAGTAGTCGTGTTGACACTCGAAATAATAAAATATTAAAAAGACTGGTAAAGTTGTATACTTCTTAAGAGACTCTTGTCTAAAATTTTGAGTTGCTCATTCACCAAATATTTTACAGGAAGAAGTCGGGGAACAAAAGCTCCGATCCAGAAGAAGCCTGAAGATGAAGAACTATGTTCATTTGTAAAGCATATAAAGTATATAGATTAAATACTCACTAAGCAGCTCAGAGTTGTATAAAAGAAATGGTTATATAATGTAAATAGGTATATTATGCTCATAGCTTTAGGTAGATGTTTATTGTTAGGGAGGTGATTTGCACACTCCACAAGTTGATTGGCACACTCCAATTTAGTGTGTATCGTCATTTATGCCCTTATAGGGGTGAAGAGGAGTACATGTGATATAAGGGTATAAATGTCAATACACACTAAATTGGAGTGTGCCAATCAACTTGTGGAGTGTGCAAATCACCTCCCTTATTGTTAATGTGTGTTGTTGTCTTTGCTTTTCGTATTACAAGCGGAATGAATTAAAATTTTTCTTTTGAGATGTAAATAACGTAAAGCCAATAGTTATGTTCATGATTCAATTGCTTAAAAGTTGAAGGAATTGTGTTTCTATGTCGGATTTGCTTTTCTGCCCAACAGTGAAATCCGTTTTCACATTGTAGGATTCATTGTTGCTTGTTTTTGGTTGCCAATTTGCAACTTTCCAATTCAAGTTGTTGAGTTGTGACACTTTTTGATATGAATCAAGATCCTTTTAAGTTAATTTCACATGATAGGTCATGTATGACACGAAGACATACTTGTCTCAAATAGGTGTCATTCGGGCTGGCCCGGCCAGACCCGAACTCGACCCGAGTCGATTCGGGTCGGGTCAATCGATACAAAAATTACATTCGGGTCAATTGGGTCAACCTGAATTGACTTGGGTTCTAAAAAAGGTCGGGTTTAGGTATATTTTTTAGTCTCAACCCGAACCTGACTAACCCGGCTAAAATTAACACTTTACAATGTAAAAATACGCTGGTCGACCCCGAACCCGAATTGACCTGATCCGAGTTGACCCGAGTTCTAAACAGGTTCGGGTTCGAGTATGTTTTTTGGAGGCTTGTCCTGAGTTGACCCGAACTCAGCCAAATCAACCCGAATGGGAGCCCTGGTCTCAAATACCAATTTCATACGGAACAAATGAAATTAATCCGCACCACTATCTTTTCCTTTTGTCATCAATAAATACATAACTATAATCTTACTACCTATTTATAACTACACCATTCAATACATCTTACCCAACCAACTCCACAAAATTTATACACAATGTCTCTTTACATGATACGACAACTTTCAGAACTATATTTAACTTTAGCAAGATTTCACTACAAAATAGAAGTCATCCAACGGCCCTGATTAAACCATCATCACCCTTATTACACACTCATCGAGTCACAAATTAGTACCACTTTTCCATCTTTCACTCTCCATTTTCCCAGCTAAAATGTCACCACTTTCACTCTTCTTGCTACTTGCCATTTTCACACTCTCAGGTATACATTGTTTTATATGTTAAGCAGTGTTCCGGTTAGCTTACTGCCGCAGTTAGCGGTAAGCTAACCTTGCTGCATTATTTATTTATTTTTGTAACTTTTATGTTTATTTGCATTTGCAGATGCTGGTTCAATTGGAGTGAACTATGGTCGAGTTGCTAACAACCTTCCATCACCAAATAAGGTTGTTAACCTTCTTAAATCACATGGTATCAACCGGGTCAAAGTCTACGACACTGACCCGGTTGTACTAAAATCTCTATCAGGGTCCAACATTAAGGTAACGGTGGACCTACCTAATGGGCTTCTCCGTTCTGTCGCTAGAAAACAATCCTTTGCAACAAACTGGGTGGACCGCAATATTGTTGCGGTCCACCCGCATACACAAATCGAAGCCATTGCCGTAGGCAATGAAGTCTTCGTAGACCCAGATAATACAACTCCATTTTTAGTACCCGCTATGAAAAACATTCACCAAGCACTTGTTAAATTTAACCTACATTCCGATATTAAAATATCGTCACCCGTTGCATTAAGTGCTTTACAAAACTCGTACCCGGCATCAGCCGGATCTTTCCGACCCGAGTTAACCGAAACCGTTTTTAAGCCCATGTTTGATTTTTTACGCGAAACCAAGTCGTACCTAATGGTTAACGCGTACCCGTTTTTCGCGTACGAGTCAAACTCGGACGTCATTTCGCTTGACTACGCCCTTTTTCGCGAGAACCCGGGCGTAGTCGACGCGGGTAACGGGTTACGTTACTTTAGTCTATTTGACGCACAAATAGACGCGGTTTTCGCTGCAATGTCTAGACTAAACTATGATGATATTCCATTAGTTGTAACCGAAACTGGATGGCCATCTAAAGGTGACAATAACGAAATAGGAGCTAGTGTCGAAAATGCAGCCGCGTACAATGGAAATTTGGTAAAACGTATCTTAACGGGTGGTGGGACCCCTCTCCGTCCTAAAGCAGACTTGCAAGTCTTTCTGTTCGCGTTATTTAACGAGAACAGCAAAGACGGGCCAGAGTCTGAGAGAAACTACGGACTCTTTTATCCAAACCAAGAAAAAGTCTATAGCATTCCATTTACGGTCGATGACGTAAAGGAATACCGTGACAAACAATCACCCGCAACAGGAGACGCGGGCGGTCAAGTCCGGGTCTCATCCACGCCTCCCGTTAGAAGGTCAGGGTCGGGTTTTGTGTCAGGTCAGACTTGGTGCGTGGCGAGCGAAGTGGGAAAAGACAGGCTACAAGCGGCTCTAGATTACGCGTGTGGGGAAGGGGGAGCTGATTGCCGTTCAATCCAACGGGGTTCGATGTGTTACGATCCTAACACGTTAGAAGCACACGCGTCGTATGCTTTTAATAGCTATTATCAAAAGAATGGAAGAGCAGGTGGTTCGTGTTATTTTGGTGGGGCTGCTCATACTGTTACTCAACCACCTAGTACGTATTCTCTCATTCGTATATCAACATTTTAATGAATATTGAGCATAGACTAAACACACTTTTAATATTGAGTTTTCTTATTGTAATGCATGATAGTTAGTACTTATCAGTAGGGTTTGGCAAATTTTTTTGCCTAGTTTGAAACTTGAAAACATGACAAGAAATTGATAGGAAACAAATGGGATAGACTGGGGTCTAAAAAAGGGTATGAGGTCGTTTATGAATCGACCTATTTAGACTTTCAGAAAATTTGAATATATGATGCGTTAAGCACGTTAACCTAACTTGCCTACTTGTTTAGCATGCCAGCCTATTTAGAAAAGCAGGTTACTGGTCCATGTTTGAATTTTTTTTAGCCATGTTTGGATTCTTTGTTAACGCCTTAACGGATTAAGTTTGAAACAATTAGTCTATTTCTGTTTTACAAACGTGTATTCTGGTTGATTACTGTACGCAGAAAAATCCAACCTGACTAGAAATACCACAATGCCACCGCTGAGTTTAGTTCTAAACTGGTTAGCAAGAGTCCAAAATATCTGCATGTGCTTGACAATCTAACCACACATAAGGTTGCATTTTATTAAGTAAACAAGGTTTAAACAGAATAAACATAAAGTTCAATGTTAAACAATTTATTTTGGTAATTTTGAGAGCATTAAAGACCGTGAATGTTTTTGGAATTACTACTAGAACTAGATAGTCAGCATTGGCTAAAGTGCGCACCTGGTGGTGCAGCTGGTGCTTTGAGTGTTGGCCCTTGTCTGACATGGTGGTGCAGT
>JARVZY010009696.1:0-25138 GCA_030686995.1 Artemisia argyi
GCGAAGATATCCAAATTGCTCCTAAGTAGTTCACACAGGTCTTTTTTACCTTGACTAGTGAGGCTTCCGCCTATGGTAATGGTCTGATTCGGGAATTCTGGGTGTATTGCTACCTTGATACCCTCTGCTGCGGCTACTTCAATGTTCTGCTGCGGTTGTGGCTCTGTTACTATGCGACACTCGACAGGTATAGTTTTGTCGCTATGGAGTGTTACTATACCTCCCGTGGTATGGAACTTTTTCATGCCGTGAGCTGTTGAAGGTATGATTTTCAGTAATCTTATCCCCGGTCTGTCAATGATCCCATTGTACGGGGATGGAGATCTTACTACCATGAAGTTCATCCATGTGCTTGCTGAGTTCTCATCATCTCCCAGAGTTACTTCCAACAAAATTTGACCTAAAGGCCATCATATTTTGCCACTGAAGCCAAGCAGGGGGTCGTGGCGGGGATTATCCTCTTTTTGATTTCTGGGCTTAAACGGTTGAAGCAGTGCTCGTAAAGTACTTCTGAGGCGCTTCCATTATCCACGTACATTCTATGCACGCGGTGCCCACCCACGTCTACTTTAACTACCAACGGGTGGTCATCCCAGTCATCCCCTTGTACTGGTGGGAAAGATATTTCCAGGTTTGGACCTGTTTGTGGGGAATCTTTTGTTTTACATTCCTCTGCCAAGATTGGACCATGAATATGGCGGGGGCTTTGTCTTTTGCCGCTGTCTCTTTTTTACCGCCTTTGACTGCTCCGCCTTTCTGACTTCCATTCTTGATTTCTTTTACCAAATGCGACAGTTGGCCGGACCTAACTGCTTCCTCAATTTGCTTTTTCAGCTGGAAACATTCGTCTGTGGTGTGTCCTCTTTCTCTGTGGAAATCGCAATACTTGTCTTTGTTTCTTGACTCCGCCGGGCTTGCCATGGGAGGCGGGGCCATGAATTTGACGGAGTCCATTGCCAAGATTTCCTTTGGCGTCTTAGTAAGAGGTGTGAATCGGTCAGCTCTCCTTTTGTCTGCCCTAAAGCGTCCCTTGAATTCTGATTTTCGCTCAAACGCTAGGCTATTCTGACTGACCTTGGACCCATTTTCTTGAGCTTTCCACGTAGAACGATCTTGCTTCTTTTTTGATTGGTTTGCCGCGGCTGTAGTACCGCGGAGGAAGGTTGTCGTTGCTTTCCACATTTCGTCCACAGTTCGTGGGATTTTGTCATTAAATCTTTTGATTAGCTCCGGATTGGTGATTTCGTGCATGAAACCTGAGATTTTCATGCATTCCGGGGCTCCTTTCACGTGCATAATTTCGGCCTTGAAACGATCCACAAAAGCTCCGGTTGGTTCTCCCTCCCTTTGTTTGATGTGATGGAGTTCCACTACTTCTTTTGCTGGAGGAAGTAGGATAGAAAACTTTTCCGCAGGTCTTCAAAATTGTCAATGCTTTCTGCTGGTAGTTCATCAAACCACACACGGGCATGACCCATAAGGTTGAGTTGAACATGTGACACGAAGTAGGCATGGCCCAGCGCTCTACTTTAGCCGTGGTGCAGAAATTCTTCAGGTGATCCTCCGGTTCACTGGTACCGTCTTAAGTTTTGATGTTGGACGGCATTCTAGTTCTTTTAGGGAATTCGAAGCTTCTGATTCGATGTGTGAACGGATCAGTATCCTCAATCTCGTATGGACGGTAGAGATCATCCTTGTTATCTTTGTTGCTTCTGGATTTGGATTTCCAGTGTCCTCCATCACCGTCTTCGCTTTCCGGAGATGACCGTTCTTTCCGCCTCCCGGGATCAGAATGTGCATATCTGTCCCCGGCGCTTCTTTTCCTGAGATGGGGGTACTGCTGCAGGTGACTGGGCTTCTCTTTCTCCGCCTTTCTGGTCTTTCTCCACTCTCTTCTCACCGAGAGTATCCGGCTTCTGCTCTCTGTTCTCTTCTGGCGCGGCTTTTGGAGTTCAGCCGTGAGAATACGTCTTCTTTCCGGTCTCCTAGTCGTGACCTGACGTCTTGTCGTTTTTCTCCTAGACGCGAGAAAACAGCCGACCGGGGATATCTCTGCCTCTCACAATCTTCTCCGAAGGTTTTGGTCTCTCCACTACTAAGTCGGGAAAAGACGCTTCGGGAGTAAGAGTAATCGGAGGGTCCAGATTTGACACTTGGGCTAGCTTGTCGTCTCCTTTTGGCCTCTCCTTTTCCCAAGGATTTGGACCTAGAGTTCTGAGTTTGTTCTCGAGATCCTCTGTTTTTTCCTTCATCACTGTCGAAGTCAAGGCGTGTTTGTACTTGCCTTAACTTCTCTTAGTGAACCTTTTCAGCCATTAGGGGCAGTAGCTGGTCGTAATGCTTATCGCAAAACTCCCGCAACGCCGCGTCTGGTAATGGTTCGTTTGCTCCTTGGCTCTTCTCTTTCCCCAAAGTGTTCCGTACTACGGATTGCTCTTGGGTAGGAGTAGAGCCACTTCCTGCCAGTTTACTCATGTTGGTTTGAGTATCTTTTGAAACGTAGTTAAGTTAACAAGTCACAATGCGGATGGCGCCACTTGTTAGTACAAAACTTGGACACAGCTCAAGATTTTGTTTATGCTAACTCTTGAAAGAGTGAATTTCGAACTATGAAGGTCTTGCGATAAAGCTGCTAAGAAAGAAACACCATTAGTCTCACCGCGGAAGAGGGACTTCCGCGGTCAACCTCGGGTGTGAGAGTAAGTATAGGGTCTAGAGAGACAAAATGCTTAGTTATTTATGAGAGAGAGAATTGTGTTACCCTTTGAGGGCGGTGGGTGCCCTCTATTTATACCATGATCTCTATTGTCTGTTTCCTGAGGTTTTGTACTGTGATAGCGACGTTTTCAGGCGCCAAACCTTCAAGGACCCTTTCTTTCTCGTCTTCTTACTGTGAGTGGCGACTCCTTCGAAAAGGGGTTGTCGCCTTTCCTATTCTGGGTCTGCCTTGGTTAGCTATTTGATAGTTGACAGTACTTCTTACTCTTTTTGGGTTGTACTATAGGTCCAGGCGTTTGGGTTATTCCCGGTCACAGAATGTGTCCCGCAGTTGTGTCTCAGAGCCGCGGGACTCCTTAGAGAAGTGTTGTGACGTGGTTCGCCTTTATCCTGGTCCGGGTTGGTTTAGTTTGGGCGAGTCCGGCCTATTATTCTTGGGTCCGGGGATGTTATACGTGATCAGGTTCGTAAGTCGTAACATATATCTTTTATTTGTTTATTATCTCTTTTAAAGTTTTCATGTTTTGATTGGTTGTATGAAATATTGACTAATTTGTTGGTTCCGTATAGTCTATCATCATCAATAAAGGATTAGGGCAATAAGAATAAGTGAATAACTATGCAATTTCTATTAAGACAAATAGGGATAACAAGTTTAAGTGATAGTCAACAATATATTAAGAATACGAAAAGTACCCCAATTGTGTTGTCATGAGGCATTTTTATTGTTGTCGTATTTACAATATATATGAAAAGTAGTGCTTAAATGAAGTTGGTTTTAGTCTTGCCTGTTGCTACCGCTACGGTTGAAATATGTTTTTTTTTTTAAATGAAGCTCATTAAAACTAATTTGCGTAATCAGATGAGTGATGATTATTTTAACGACGCTTTAACATGTGCTATAGAGAAAGAAGAAATTATTAATATTAAAAATGAGGGTGCACGTAAGTGTTTTTTTGCTATGGGAGATCGTAGAATCACTAATTAGAAGGTAATATATTCATTTATTTATCGTTTTAATGAAATCTTCATTTTAATTTACTTTTTCACTCTATTATATATTACGGTTAAAAAAAATGTGCACCCGGTCATATTTCTTTCTGGCTCCGTCCCTGGGTTAGTTGTTTCTTATGCTCATGTGTAGCAGGAGAGTTACTAGTTTTGGCTTGCCTTGCAAGGCAAAAATACAGTCGACTTCCTTTAGGACTAGGATAGAGTCTATTTGCGTGTTTGTTTAGGAGCTGTGTTCCCCCTCATTCTCTTTAATTAAAAAATGGTTTGGGAGCATCTAGTCGTGTGTGTTACTTCATGTCGTATAAATAACTCTTGCTAGGCTCGGATCGAAAATCCATTCTAGCCATTTCGGCCTTAAAGATATAGACCTACGAACAATCCTAAACTATGATAACATATAAAGATTTCTTGGCGGTTAAGGATTTTGAGTTAAGTACATTAAAAAAAAAATAATAATAAAAAAAAAAAAAAAAAAAATCTACTCTTAACATGTAAAATTTCAATTGACAAGAGATCCACAACAAATTAAATAACGTGAACTGGCTAATAAACAAACGTAATGATCAGATGGGTTTTCTTAGGATGACTTGTATGGGAAAGGTAGTTGCACCCCATGTGTGCTATGCCTTTTTTGGCATCCATGATTGATGGTTTTGGGCTCCCTTTTCTTCTAATTAGTTCAATAATTCTTTGGTTTTTAAGGTTGGAAGCTAGCTTATATGGTTGAATCATGCAACTCAATGGGGACCTTAATAAAAAGGGATATAAATGAAAATTGGATAATAAAGACTTGACAAGTATAATTAGGTGCTAAGTTGAATCATAATAGCAAAGCCATGTGAGAGTAGGTAACAAGCCATTCTAGTTTCAGGTTTCTTTGTCGAGTCTTTTCCAAACAATGTTCAATATTTGATTAGGTTTGTATGTTTGAGCTCATCGATCCTTACAAAAAGTGGAGTAAAAGATGTTGAATGTGTCGGATGCACTTCTTCCTTTGTGCGGAACCTATGCTCTCAGATTGTCATATGTATTCATCTTGTGAATGAAGAATTCGATCTGGACATTTATATAAGTAATTCAAAAGATGAAGTTTGTTCATTTAGTTCCTAACTCACTTTTGTTTTTGTCAACCATTTGATGTAGGCAAAGGCTAAGTATTCACAATTTCACATCTGTCAGGCCTAAATCAGTATTTTTTTTTTTTTTAAACCGCTGATGTATTATAAAACGCACTAGCAAGTCGCTAGGTGCGAAACAAAGAACTTACAAACTGTTATTACAAGCGTTGATTGGATTTTTTATCCAATCAGGTCCATCGTGGACGAATAACCTTGCTCCTATGAACTATCCATGAGTGAGAATGTGAGATAATGAAATAATAATCTATATTTGAGACTATTCTATAATTAGAAAGTCTTAAAAATTCAGATTTTACTTACTAATTATGGAAACAACCACCCCTAACAATCACCCAGCAATTTATAACCACTTCAACAACCACCCCCAACAATTTATAACCACCTCAACAACCACCCCCAACAATTTATAACCACCTCAACAATCACTTTCCACCAGCCCACCTCCCTCCTCTTCACCCCCAACAATCCACCCTCGCATCGCGCGGGCACCTTTCTAGTATATATAATATCACTACGAAGCATATTTTTCCTCGGAGGCTTTTAGGTCGAAGCATATGGAGTTCCTATAACGTCAAATAACCCAAAGAGCAGCAAGAACCACAACGTCAAAGCACAATTTAGTAGCAGCGGGCCGGGCAGCTGTGAATTATCAGCCCAAACAAGCAGATCACTGAAGGTTTTGGGATAGTCTGAAAATTCCGACCATTTTTTAATGGGCCAAATAATCTCTTTGCAAGAATATTTAATGTTTCATATTCTGAAGTACTTTGCATGGACATTCGTGGTTAATTAGGTCAAAAGTGTTATAGTCTATCAAAGAGAATTATATGTCGAAATAATAATTTTACATCATTAATAAGAATTTAAGCTAGTTAAGATTTTCATATACAGATATGAATAAGAATTTGCCACTCGAAAAAGAAAATTAAGACACAACAAAGTATATATCACTATATCGGGCAGGCTTTTACGGACCTTTTTTTTATAAGAGTAACACTGCACGTAGCAATTAGTTTTATCTTTTACCAATAGCTAGGTTCTAAGAAACGTGGAGATAATATATTTTGTATAAAGAAAGTGATTAAGAACAACGGTGTAACCAAATGCTCATAACCTTATTTCACTTTTTGTGACACTGTATATACTATATAGGGTCTTTAATTTTATGTACCACTTTACCCACATACTCTTTCATATGTAGAGAAGTCGTCTTGTATATATAGATCATGGATGTGCATGTAGCAAATTGTTGCAATTATGTTTCGAGCTTCTTGCTAGAATTTTTAAGAACTTCTCCGCCGTTCAGAAAAAGAAAGTAGAAGTCGTCTTGATACTAGTGAGTGGTTTTTTCTCTGGTGACTCCAGTCAATTTTCTTATAGTGGCGATATGGTGCCAGATATTGTACGTTTTCTTATAAGAAACGCAAATTATTCACACACATGCGAACCAACTTATACATCACACATGTTTCAACGGAGACTTGAACCTGGCCACAACCTTTTTGCTTGATGGTCGGGCATCTTGCAAATAATGCGTTAACATTAATGCAAAAAAGATATGCATTTATGTGCTTCACAAAGACATGAGGAGACGGGATATCAATAACATACATACATACATGAAAATTTGGCAAGAGATTAATCACTACTGCGATTTACAGACTCTTTCTGCCCTAAAAGAAATATGGTTTCGGGTCTAAGTAATAAACTAAAATTACACAATATATATAATGTGCTACATCAAAATTATTTCATATTACAGTTTTTGAGGTATATGCCATTTAATGTATGTTCTTATAAATTATACCTTAAGGAGAGAACCCTCTAGTTGCTATCCAGAAGCTTAGAAATTCTACCTTCTGTAGTTTTTATCCCCCCAGCTAGCCTTCCTGCAGATCAGTTCAAAAAACCTATGTTTAAGTGCATACATTAGAAACTGATCGAAAACCAATTGCATTATTGTAATTATAATTGAACATAGTCGAACCCTAGCCATCAAAACACATGTGATAAATATTTTGATAGTTATATATGATGAACTTACAGTTTTGATAAATTATTACGGGGTAATTAAGTAATTACCTAAGATGACAGAACTTGACTCTAGCATTACATTGGGACAAATCCGAAGTCTTTTTTGCATTATCTGTTCGGGTAAAAAAAACTCATCTTTGACTATACGTAAAATAAATGAAAACCTAGATATTACCCTTCCAAGCATATTACAAAATGAGAATTTTCGAAGAATAGTAATTATGAAGAGTAAACTTCCGAGGCACAACCCGAAGTATAACACATTAACATTCACACAGACCTTTTATATATAAAAAAACGGCTATTTATATTAAACTTTAAATAAACCTGCTTTCGTGTCCAAATTTGGAGGCAAAATACAGACCTGGCCAGGCAAAACACCGCGTAACATGAATTGGATAAATATGTAAATCTCAAGCAGCCCAATATATCTATATACGATGTTGTGAGTTGTGACTAATAAATCTTCAATCATCCGTTGCGTTCAACACAAACAGAGTGATTTTAGTATGATCGACTAGCAATCACACTGACTATAAAACTTAATAATCTAGATCATAGGAAACTACTTCTTAATTATAGTTATAAGACATGGAGAAGTGAGAAAAAAGGAATAGTTAACAAAGTCTGCCAGTGAATTTGATAGAGTGGTTCTGTAATTTTTAAGTCAATTCAACGTAAAGTAAGACCATTTACTAGTTGGCCTATTGGAATACTGAAGATACACAAATTTAAGATAAAGTTATACAAATATCAAGATAAATAGTAGGGTAAAACTATAGAACTGTTCACAACTTTTTTTTGTTTCCACAAAAAGCCTCTGCCAATTGCCAGGAAAATTTAGTAAGTTAGTATACGAAATGTCCCTACACCTGAACCCAGGTTATAATATCATTTTGAACTATTGTTCAAATAGAGTTATGCATGCATAATACTTCTCAGACGCACATAATGCCTTATCAAACCCAAGTTCTCAATCAATTAGTGTTTTTTATTCAAAATCAGGTCATATCGAGTGGGTTCAAGTTCATGCTAAGTTTTTCGATCTTCATGTTCCCTTTAGAGTGAATATAACATAAGATAGCTAAGTTAACTCACTCTTCATATAATGTGATGTAAGTTTAAACAGTTTTAAAAACAAGAATACTAAAAACAGATTAAACAAAATATACAAGAAAATTTTCAGCGTTTAAATTCTTATTAGAAATAATTCAAAGAATTTATTATAACTGTTTGTGGAATAACAATCAAAGTTTAATGACAAAATATAGTAACATCTTCATTTTTTTAAAGACAACCCAAAGTATTTGTTTATGTAATAATTAACTATTCTAACTCTCTAAAAGGGTTTAGGTTCTTAGTTCTACTAGGAGTAAATGATCTCATAAATGCTAACACATTAATTGTATGATGTAAAGTTTACTTAATTACAATATTGTATTTTATAGGCAAAGGCGAACCGGATACATGTGGGTTAATAGCGACGTGTCAAGAATCTAACTAGGAAAGTACACTGATACTTACTATATTAAATGTTTCTATTCTTGAAGCACATATAACATTACTTTAAGGTACAATGTTAAAGACTATTTCTTTTATTGTATAAATTGTTGTACTTTATTTTCTGTCTTTGATAAGTACATACTACCTTCGTCCCATAATTATAGTCCAGTGTTGACTTTCTAAGTCTTCATTTGGCAACTTTGACCTTATATATTTTTATTTGTGTTATATAATACTTGATAAAAATTATACCAATAGAAAATACATTCAAAACTCAATCCATTCATATATTTTGCATCAATTAATATATAACACAAATAAAAATATTTAAGGTCAAAGTTGAAAATTAAAGACTTCAAAAGTCAACAGTGGACTATAATTATGGGACGGAGGGAGTACCATTTATCTTTTCAATAAAGTTCTCAGCTATTTGTTTAAGAGAATTAGATACTTTTTTCCAATTATCTAAGTTCAGGATGTTTATGTTGTTGACAAGATCAAAGGAAGTCAGTGATCTAGTGTCATCACTCACTGACTCCCCCATCTTCTTTTATGTTCTGGCTTCAAGTGGAAAGACTTTCTTTAGTCTCTTAAGAACTCATGAAGATGACACCCCGGATGTTTTATCATTTAGGAACTTCATTTACATTTAGGGTATTTTATGTTCAAATCCTAGTCAAGGATCATTGTGCTCTGAATTAGCCCAACAATCTCCCCTTATTTGGATATAGAAATAGCCTAAGTGTTTTTTAAGTGTAAACTAGTAAAACTTCTTCTTAATAACTAAATTAACGTAAAGACTAGACCGATAAGAACACAATGAAACAAAAGATCATTACTATTCATGGATTACAAAATACTTAAACAAAAATACATAAAGTTTCTAGTTCAGTCTTGCTCTCCAGTTTACTTAAACAAAAACACATAAAGTTTCTTGTTCAATCTTGCTCTTCAGTAATCTCCATCATCTCTAGCTTCACCTTCTTCAATAAGAGGATACGTCTGTCATCCCACTTTTCCTCTTCTTCGTAGTCTGAGAGCTTTATGTTTCTTTTCATATATGGACGTAATCTTGTTACAAAAGAGTGTTGGAGTGTCCACAATGTGCAATTTAGAGACTTGCAGAATGTCTTATTCTCCAAATCCATTAGTGAAGTATATGACATGCTCAAGATTTTCAATCGTTTGACCTTCTCTAAAGACAATCATTTGACCTTCACTAAATGGAACTCCTTTAAGAGGGATCCTATTGTATCAAAGGCCAAGGACAAACATTTGAGGTTCATTACCAATGGATCTTTTCCTCTTCTTCAGTTTAAGAGAAGCCTTGAGAGGGTCTTGAAGATTAATAGGTTTCCTTGTATCAATTCCGAGGAACTTTTCTTGTTCCTTGATCTTTTCAAATCTTCTACCAAAGGTCTTGGTCAATTCAACAACATTACATCATCTCTCTTTGTTCAGAATGGCCAACATCATTTCCCATTCCCTGTCACTAAAAAGACTCAATTTGAACTCAGTGATGACTTTAAAATTGAGTCGTCATTGTCTTTAATGAAAGTGACTTTTAGAGGCTTGGTATTTGGAAAGATTCCAATGTCTATAATGACCATAGGCTTCCTGACATACTTTATCCTCTTTTTATAATTCTCCCATGCAATTTTCTTCTTTTTAGCCTCTACATTCAGCTTATCCTTGTCAGGATTAAGTTTATGAAGCTGAAGAAGTTTGAATTCCTTGATGGTTTCGACAAGTTACTTTGATGCCTTAGCTTCTTCCTGTGCTATCTTAATAATTTCCTTGGCTGAGGCAGCATCATCTAACGCATTATTCTTCGTTTCACCTTTGAAGAGTTTACTTAGCTCCTCTCCAGTGACTATAACTACCTTTCGTAACTCTAGTTGGCAGTCGATCAAGTCAAGGCCTGGTAAAGATTCAGCATGGTTGGTTAGGACTGATGATTAGGGATGACTAAGGTTGATTTTAGGTAAAGGAAGATAGGTAAAGGATCTTCAACACCAACAATCTTTTTCTTGCCTCTAGTATCTTCTGATGGTTGTACAGAAGAAGACATAAGAATGTCCTCAATTGGCTTAAATAAAAAGATAGGCTCAAGGATATCATAGTCTCAGACTGTCTCTCCCTCAATTGTTGAGGAGGGACCAGGGTAGATAACGAAGGCCGAGACTTCAGTTGGGTGTTGGTTCTATGGTGTGCTAAGGGATCTCTTCAAAGGGAGACTTGCAAGTGTGGATTAATAAGGGTTTCGATTGGGCATGCTGAGTTGGTATCTCCCCCTCATTAGTTACTAAGGCTAAAGAACCGGGAACTGATGAAGTATCATCTGAGACTATAGACTGAAAGAGGGTTAACATGTCTTGAAATTATGTCTGGAAGTCTGAAATGTCTGTCTTGATGGATGATAGATCAGAAGCCAGTGCATCCTGAAAGTGCTCAATCTTTAATACTCTTTTGCCAGTTGACCAAGCCAAATACTGAGTAGTTGTAGCAAGTGACTTCAGACTTGCCAAGATATTACGGATATCACCCTCAGTGACTTAACCGATGATAGAGGCTAAGGCTTCAAGCCCCAATTTCAACATGTTTGTTATCAACATCATTCAAGAATTCAACAACCACATAATCTTCAAGAAACTGAAGATGAGTCATTAGGGTTTCCTCATTTGTGGTGATGGGTGTTGGTTCTAAAGATTGACGAAGAGGACTTTAAGAAGGATGGACTTGATTTGCTTCATCTTTAGGAATATGAGGCATTTGAACAAATTCCTCAGCATCCATCATTTCCTATTTAAACATATTTATTTTCTCCTCATCATCAAGCAAGTTAAACTCTGTGACTGACGAGTACGAGTTAGATTCTAGCAGTTCTTGCATTTCCGCAAAGGTTAGTGATGGTCATTTTTATCTATCATAAATGAATTGAGGAAAGTTCATTGAATCATTGGGATCTTGTTGGTGCCCCTCAGGAAAAGGTTGTGTGGTACTAATGCCATCTTTAGGATCTTTTGATCATTGTGATTCAAGACCCTTATAGACTAGGTGAGGTTCAGTATCCCTAATAATGTGACCGTCAGGACCTGACTCTTGTTTTTCAAGGCCCATGTCAGGGCTGTTTAGGTCAAGTTTTGGCTTCGACATCCCAAAACCATCGTCATAAGTGTTGCATTAGAATGTAAAGAGAGGATTGATTGTGAAGACTCTGAATGATCGACTCTCTATTGGACCGGGAGTGGTTCTAATCTTCACCTCCACTTACTAAAGATTTTTTTGTGGAGGTTATTTGCAGTGTCCCTTTTTTACTACCTTAAACTTTAGAGGATGTAACAAGCGGCTAGCTAGGGTTCCTGGTCCTTGGCTAGTGAGGATTCTATGGGTTTCAGGCCTTTAGATTCTTTACCGTACCACCATTTTTCAAAAAAGATATGGTGGTTTGTTTCTTGGGTTTTTTAACCTTAGCTTTAGGGGATCAGGTTGGTTAGACAAAGATTGGTTTTTCTTTGTCTTGGTTCGTTTTCCAAATTGTGCTCTAGGCTGAGAAATTTTAGAAGTTTATGCCTTTGACTTAGGCACTTTTTTCGACTTCTTCACCACTACTTCAGGTAAAGCAGTTGGAGTCATTTCAGCTTGCTCAACCACACTGAGCATGTAATTTGTAGGTTCAACTTCATATTCAGGGATGGGAAGAGAGTAGTTGGATTACTCAGAATAAATGGGTTAATCTCTTTTTTAGAGTCCTAAACATACTCATCACCAAGTGTTCTATCAACAAAGACACAAATTGAGGATAGGTCATTGCCTTTCCTCTTGTGCCTACTGATAGTTTACTTACTAAGTCATCATAGATGACCTTCCCTATATTTACCAGAGTCCTTGTGATGAGACCGTAGGCTATCATTTGTTGATTTGAATTCAACTGATTAGTAGAACTTTTGTTCCCACCCATACCCTAAAGGATGTGAGTTATCAAGATCTTCCAAGTAAGTGAGAACCAAGATTTGTAAATATATGTTTTTTAGGCCAGTTCAATAGAGGTCTTATAAGGTTTGATTTCATTGTGAAGACCTAACCTTGCGAGTTACATATTCACAACCAAAGGAGTAGTTAATTTAACAAGTCCTCCTCCTTCGCATATGAATTTTGATGATGCTATGATTAAAATTCAAAGTGAGATTATTGCGAATGAAGTTAATTTAACAAGTTCTCCTCCTTCGAATGCAACTTCTGGTCCTAAGGTGAATATGAATATGAGTGCAACTTCTGGTCCCAAGGCTCACAAGGTTGGTACTACTAATGGAACTGGAGTGAACTCGGTTTCTTACGCGGGTTCTACTTCTAATGAACCTCAAAAACATGTGTTTAATTTTCGGAGGTTGGAATGTAGCAAAAAGAAGGAGGATGTTGACCTTTCAGTTCCAATGAAAGTAGTGGAAGAGGTGAATACGAGGTTTGAGAATACTCTCTACGGTTATTATGTTCGCAATGCATGGGCTAAGTTTGGTGTGCAAAAGGTAATGATGAATGCTAAGGGGTTCTTCTTTAAGTTCAACTCGAAGAAAGGTGTTGATGATGTGCTTGAAAATGGTCCTTGGTTGATCAGAAATGTTCCTATTATTCTTAAACCATGGACTTGGAACACAAACCTACTTAAAGAGGATTTGACTAACATCCCAGTGTGGGTTAAATTCCATGATGTTCCCCATGCTATGTTTTCTGATGATGGCCTCAGTCTTCTTGCCACACTGATTGGCACGCCCAAAAGGTTAGATGCTTTTACAAGCCAAATATGTAAGGAATCGTGGGGCCGTAGTAGTTTTGCCAGATGCATGATAGAAGTGAAATCGGATGAGGTGCTTCAGGACATTTTGACTGTTGAGATACCATTTCTTGATGGTTCAAGTTCGACTATTGAGAAGATACGGGTTGAATAAGAATAGAAACCACCTCGTTGTGATAACTGTAAGATCTTTGGTCATACTCTGGTTGATTGTCTTAAAGTTGTTGCACCTCCAGTTCAGCCTACTAAGCCTGTTAATGATGGTTTTACGACTGTCAATAAAAAAAAAAAAAAAAAAAAAAAAAAAAAAAAAAAAAAAGGTAAGCAAGGTGGTCTTACTACTCAGGGTAGAGGAGGGTTTAATAAACCTGTTGTGGGTAAGGAGTTTCAGTATCAACCCAAAAAGAATCCTCCTGAACCTAAGAAGGTGGATGGCACTAAGAAGAAGGCCTTTGATGTGCCTAGTACGAGTGGAACGAAGATTTCTACATCTAATCAGTTTGCTGCTTTTAATATGGATGATACGGATGTTTTTGGTATTCCGTCGAATGACAACAACAAGGACGTAGATGTTGGTCGTACAATGGAAGTTCCTGTGGATGAGTCTACTAAGACAGGTAATACAATGGAAGTTAATGTGGAAGAGTCTATTAAGATTGGTAATGTTTCACAAGCTCCTCTTGCGAGTGATTTAAAAGAGAAGGAGTCGGTTGTGGCTCCTACCACTGGTGTTTCTTCTTCTCCTCCCACCTGTTCTACTAAGAGGGTTAACCCTTTTTCTAAGGTGGGAGAGATTGTGCTTTCGGATTCTGAAGAAGAGGTGGTTGTTAACCCATTTGATGAGTCTGCTAATTTGTTTGGTGGTGGCCAAGAGTTTGAAGATGCTGATGATGACTATGATTACTATGACTATGCAAACCAGGTTTATGATCTTGGATGCTTTTAATGCCATCTATGGCACTAGGCTTCAAGGTCATAGGAAGTAATTTTATTTCGTTATGTCTTATGTTGTCATGTGAGTAATGGTGTGTTTTCTTGTTTAGAAAATAGGAAGTATCTTATTATGTAAGTTGTTTGCCTATGTAATGGGCTGAGATATGGGATTCACCCATATCCGTTGTACTTAAACGTTTTGGTTTATATATTTACCAGGGTGCAGGATTACTCCCCTTTACCCAAAGGAGTAGTTTTTGAGACATAAGATTTTGAGTTATCAAGACTTTTGATTTTTACAAATTCATCATAGACAAAAGATAAAGGTTTGGACCCCTTTTTAACTATAAGTTTATTTGAACTGATCTTGGTCCTTTTTCACCTTAGCTGTATACCAAAACTATTGAATATATTTTAGGTATTTGCGGTGTTTTGACAATGGCCTTAGAAATAACACAGTTTTTCAAAAATTGACCATCGACTTTTAGTTAGAACATTTTTTTAGGATAGCTGAAGCAAGCAACAACGTTGTTTTCCGAGACATCCACAATGTTGAGTTTAAAGTTTTGAATCGATGGAGCTTTTATTAGAGTTGAGTAAGTAATTGAAGAAGCCATTTGAGAAGTTTTGAAAAGGTTTTAGAACACTTAGCTTTTAAAAGATCAAGATTTGGAAAAGATTTTGACAAAGTTTATCTCAAATAATTTAAAGCATGTTTGTGTTTTGTGTTTGCAAAAGGTTTATATAGGTTGTGAATAAATGAATTGATGGATGTAACAATGATAATGAAATAAGTTTTTGAAAAGGTTTGACATCCGCATTAATTGCACTGTTCCCGTAGAAACTTGAGACATCCCTTCAATCTTCTGACACACGACTATTTAGCTGTCGTAATCATCACTTTTGCAGAGATGATATTATATTTAATTTGCATGTTTGTATCGTGGAGTGATGGGGAAAATTTTGGTTCATATACATTGAATGAATAATCAGTTTGAAGTACTTGGGGATAGTGGAAGGATTTAGTGGGTCTCTGAACTTTTTGGAATACAGTTGTTATTAATTTTCGATAAAGTAGTTGCTCTTCTTCAAAAAATATTCTTTATTTAATGAAAAAGGTAACAATGTTAGATATTTAGTAATTAAATCTGTAGAGCATTTAGTCCGGTCAATATCTTGTTTCTCAGGGACATACGGGGATCCTGAAGGATTTATCAGAGACTTGGGGTATTGACATTCCCTGAACATTATTAAGTCAGAGACTGATCATCAATATTTACATTCCTAATTAAGTTATCAGTCTAGTGAACTTTGGTTCATCCAAAGGTTTTGCAAATATATCAGCAAGCTGATATTCAATGAGAATAAAGTGAAGTTCAATATCACATTTCATGATATGGTCCTTGATTAAGTGATATCTAATATCAATGTGTTTGGTTTTTTAGTGTAATACAAGGTTATTTGATATGGAAATGGCATTGTTGTTGTCACAAAAGATGGGTACCTTCTTATATACTATGTCATTATCACTGAGTTGACTTTTCATCCATAGTTCGCTACCAAGAAACTTACATGTACTTGATGACTTGGAAACTGGTTGTTTCTTTATAACACTCAAACACACTAGTTTGCCACCAAGCAACTTATATGTACTTGAAGTGTTTTTTTGTCTATGTTGCATCCATCATAGTTTGAGTCTGAATATCCTTTCAGATCGAGGCCTGAACACTTTAGATACTATAGTTTAAGACTTGGTGTACGTTTCAGGTACCTAGATATTCTCTTTACAACAACCAAGTGTGATTCTTTTCTTGGTATCTTGCACAAAGGAAAGTTGAGAACTTAATATTAGGTATGTGGGTTATGAGATACATCAGTGACCCATCATTCCTCTATATTGAGTCTCATTGACTGATTTCCTAGTTAAATCAAGGCCCAAAATTTTTTTGGAGAAACCATGGGTGTCTTCATTGATGAGTATTCAAAGATATCATGCTTTTTAAGCAAGTCCCTGATATAGTCTCTTGGTTGATAGAGATGCCTGTGTCTGATTGTTTTAATTAAAAGCCAAGGAAGTAAGTAAGTTCACCCATCATACTCATCTCATACTTCTTAGTCATCAGCTTAGAAAATTGTTTACATAGTTTTTTGTTTATTGAACCAAATACAATATCATCCATATACACTTGTATAAGGATGGCATCAGTTTTAGTTTTGTAAACAAATAAGGTGTTATCAGAGTTTCCTTTTTCAAATTTGTGTTGAATGAGGCATGCTGAGAGATTTTCATACAATTCTCATTGAACTTGTTTAAGTCCATAAAGGGCTTTATTCAGTTTGCATACATAGTAACGAAACTCATTACTCTTAAATCCAGGAATTGTTAGACATAAACGTCTTCTTTGAGTTTACCATTCACGAATGCACTTTTGACATCCATTTGTTAAAATGTGAAGTTCATGTAAGTGGCATGGGAATGGAATATCCTAATGGCTATAGTGTCATATAGGAAAGAGACATTTACTAGCTGAGGCTACACTAAGATCCTTAGCCATTTGCCTTGTAAGCATGCCTGAGGGTTCTCTTACAATATTCACAAGTTTAATGTGTTTTTCTCTTGACCACTTATCTTGAGGTACAGGTTTGTAGGAAAGTGAGAAGTTTTAGGACTTGATTCTTCAGCTTGAGGTGAAGAAGATTCAGGAGTTTCCCTTATGCGTTCATCAGTAACTAGAGCATCATAATGTTCAAACTGAATAATGTGTTCTCCAGCTTCAATGGCTGGGTTTTCGAAAACATTTTGTTCAGATGAATATTAGTTTCAGGAATATTTTGTTCAGTAGGTTCATCAGTCTTGGTGACTGAGGCTATGGGTTTGGTGTATGGAAGAACGTAATGAAGTATGTCACCATCATTATGATAGCAGTTTTAGGGTTTTGAATGAAGCAATTCATCAACTGGAGATCTATCAGATGCAGTAATATTGATTTCTTCAGTCGAATTGTGTGAGAACCCTATGGCTTCCATAATATCATCATCCATAATATAATAAATGTTTCCTCTACTTATTTTCCCCTTGTGTTAAAGACTCTAAAGGCTTTAGAGACAAGAGAGTATCCAAGAAAGTATCCGTCATCAGCTCAAGTATCAAACTTTCCCAGGTGATCTTTGTGATTGCGAATAAATACATGACAACAAAAGACATAAAAATAACTAACATTTGGAAGTCTTCCATGAAACACTTCCTAAGGAATTTTGTTATACCTTTAACAATTATGGGTCTGTTTCGAGTAAAGCAAACAATGCTTACAACCTTAGTCCAAATTTTTTTAGACATAACTAATCCATTTAACATTGTTCTTGCAGGCTCACTGAGGGTTCTATTGCTTATTTCAGCTAAGCCACTTTGTTCTGGTGTATAGACTAAAGAGAAATTTTGAGAAATCCCTTTTTCATCACAAAAGCTATCACAAGTATAATTCCTAAATTTAGTTATATTGTAATCTGATGTAAGTTTAAACAGTTTTAAAAACAAGAATGCTAAAAACGGTTTGAACAAAATACACAACATGGTTTTAAATGTTTAAATTCTTATCAGGAATAATTCAAAGAATTTATATTGATTGTTTGCGGAATAACAATCAAAGTTGAATGACAAAGTATAGTGATTTTTTCACTTTCTTAAACACAAACAAAAGTATGTGTTTAAGTAAGAACTATGCTAACTCTCTGAAAGAGTTTAGGGGCTTAGTTTTAGGAGGAGTAAATGCTCTCGTAAATACTAATTAATTATACGAGGTAACATTTACTCTATTACACCATTCTCTTTTATAAGCAAGGTCAAGATTGATACCCGTAGGTTAATAACGACGTGTCAAGTATCTAACTAGAAAGGTATACTGATACCTTACTGCATTAAATGTTTATATTCTGGGAACATGTCCAACCTTATTTTAGGGTACAATGTTGACAACTGTTTTTCCTTTTTGTATCAACTATTGTACTTTATTGACTTTTTTTTTATAAGTATTGCTTATCTTTTTAATAAAGTTTCTACCTATTTTTTGTTGAGGAGATCAATGAGAGTAGGTGAGCTGACGTCATAACTCACTGACGCCATCATCTTCTTTCAGGTTCAGGCTTCACTTTGCTGAGTTCCGCTTCAAGAAGCAGAGAGGCTTTTTTTAGTCTCCGAAGAACTCATGAAGTTACTCTCCCAAAATGTTTTACCATTCAGAGACTTGATTTATACTTAGAGTATTTTATGTTTAAATCTTAGTAAAAAATCATTGGGCTTTGAATTGCCCAACAACATGCCATTTTCAAGAGCACACAACATTCAGGAATTCAACTTTAAGACAAGTTCATTTAAACTTGTTTCATGTTCAAATCAAGGATTACCAATGTAGTAGTTTTTGTCGATCACGGCAAGACATGTTGCCTCACTTAAATGTAACTTCAATTTGAATTCGTTAGGTACAGTTATCTGAAAAAGTAGTATATGATGAGTTGCATTTTCTTTTGAATTTAAACAACTTTTGGGTCTCATTGGTCAACATTAAGAGCCTATATATTTCAATGTCAGGTATCTTCCTTAATAACCGGATGTTGGTAACCCTCTTTCATGCTATAAATTAATTAAGTTTATACTAACTTCCCTAGTGGTTTGAATATGTCCCTAACACTCTCAGCCTATCTGCCTCTCAGTAAAGCGCTTGCTTTTTTTGGCAAAAAAATTGATTTCCGGTAAAACTCCAAACAAACTATTGAGCAGATGAGTGTACAACAGGCCGGAATACGTACTGATCCCTTGATCATTAGCGAAGCCATTGATCTGTATATATACAAAAACAATGTGAACATTTTTCTATGTACAATTAATCCTACAAACTAGTATCAGTTTGGCACTTTATAATGGTCACTGTATAACTCTTTACTTCATTAGTTTTTATTCGAATATATTAGAGGGACGTAATTTAGCTACCAGTATAATTGAACTTGTACCTAGGTCTTTTTAGCAGTGGTCTATCCAATATATGTGAATACCTTAATTATATTTTCTCGTCATCTGGTTCTGGTTCTTATCTTCTGATCATTCTCCTCCCCCCTCATTAAAACAAGTTCGAAAATGTTAATGCTACCATTTCTGCATCTATCTCCCTTCCTCGTTGATGCTCCATAAATTTCAAACTCATTAATACCGTCCCTTTTACGACGTTAAATCGACTAGATAGGTTTAAAAAAACGTCTACAAGCAGTATATAAACCAAGAAACATCATATAATTTATTCGTAGGCATTGAACATGTTACATGTAAATCGTATTACCCGTTAAGGTGGTGTTAGAGTACGTCTGTAAGCATGCTAGCAGGCCTATTGTATCTATTACCACCTCTGATCTCATGCAAATACAATGTATTTACACTATATGAAGATCTACATAAGTTCAGGACTTTCAGCCACTCGTAAAACCCTTAAGATGTTTTGCAACCAAAAATACTCCGATTTTTTTTTTTTTTTTTTTTTTTTTTGTTGTCCGAGAACATTATTTATCAAATCAAATTAATATATATATATAATAGCGCTGTTTTCTTAGTATACTTTAGACATTTATATATATAATAGCGCTGTTTTCTTAGTATACTTTAGACATTTCTTAGTTTGGCCTATATAATCTGATATGTGTCATGCTCATCATTTTGGTTTATCAAAATGCTCGTGGTGATCCGAGGTTTTTCAACTAGGATTTAATCCATATAATAGACGTATACTTTATCAAATGTACATACATTATTGTGATACATGGGTGACCGATAAACCAGCTAAAGTGATTTTTTGAACAAAAATGGACCCTTGCAGTTTGTTTCTTTTGCAAAATAGGACCCTTGTATTTTTTTTGCAAACTAGGTCCTTGTGCAATTTTAGCTCCTGTTGCAAAACTCCTTTACAAAATTGACCCTCATTCGAAATTTACAAAAATGGACCTCATGCGAGTTACTTTTACAAACTTAGTCTTTATACAATTTTTTAACACTTAGGCCTTCACTTTAAAAGTGAAAATAAGAAATGATAAATATATTAAGAATATAAAATTACATACTATTTAAAACAAATCGCACAAGGAGCATTTTTGAAAAAATACCTAAAAGTTTTCATGGTATCCAAAAGAAATTTCATGCTGTTTAAATAAACAATATTCAAAAAAAGACATTCAAGGACCAAATATGCAAGAAAAAACGCAAAAGGACCATTTTTAAAAAAAAAAAAAAAAAAACTTGTTTTTTATTTTTTATTTATTTATTTATTTATTTCAAATCTTGTGAATTACTATAAATTCATGGGTATTTTGGATGTAAAACTGGGTATATTTAAAACGAATTATAAAGTTAGGTATCTTTTTTATTTCCTTAGTTATTATATATATAAATCTACATTTGAAATTGAACTAATTATAAGAAATGGTGGTGGCCGGAAATAAAGTGGAGATGAGGAGAAGAGATTAAAAAGAGTTTTGTTGTAGGGACTAAAATCGCACAAGGACCTATTTTGCAAAAGAAAAATATCGGCAAGGGGTCTATTTTGCTTAAAAATATCTTTTTAGGTGGTTTACCTGTCACCCATGTATCACATTTGGTACAAAAGTGAAAGTTAACATACCAAACGAGTAATATTTTTTATGCACATACTATATCGATACATTTGATAAAGTATATTATATATGGTCTAATGTACTTTTATGGTTTATGTTACCAGTTAGGCTTAAGTTTTGTTAAAAGATCCCTACTTTCAATTCCTAGTATACATGATCTTGCTGTTTTAATTCCTCTTTTGCAGATCGAGTGGAAGGAAAAAAAAAGAAAAAATTAAAAATTGTTTAAATATATATGCTTAAACGTTTCTGCATATAGGGAAATGTCGATATTCTTCTTATGAGGAAAAGTTTGTTTTTGTCCCTCATATCTTGTGCGACATATAACTATCGCTATTCGCCAATTCCCATTCCGCGGACATATGTGCCACATTTAGATGATGCTTTTGGGACGAGAATTTACCAAAGGTAAACGACGATATATCAAAATGAGAAGCGAAGGCGAATGCAAAATATAGCAAGTATATAATGAAGATATATACAAGATTGAATCCAAAATCCTATATAAAACCATCAGCTTCAAACCCTAAAACACAAATCCCTAAAATCATTCTGTATATTACACAAAAAAAAAAACATGGAGAACCGGAAATTCTTACACACAACCTAAATCAATCAATAACTATTAAATCACTAGCTACTTTCTTTCATTGAAAATGATTGTGAGTAAATGCCATTGTCAGTCTTCATTAGTACACTTTTCTTTTACAAGGGGAATCTGATAAAACTATCATGTTCTTTCTGTCTAATTTTCTGTTTTAGTATAATAAAGCAATGAGATACACAAATTAACCTCTATCCTATTTAGGTTATATTTCCACATGAATCTTAAAAGTAGTATGAAACCACATATGTTTAGCCTAAAAATTAAAGATTTTCAATAGAATCTCAACACAACAACACAAAAGCTAGAAGAATGAAACCTAAGTATGGCCATTATATTATAAGGGGGGATAAAAGACACATGCGTCTTTGTGTGCAGTACTGCAGTGTGTGTGATATGATGATGTTCATAGAATCTGCTTTGTGTTTATTCTGCTTGCATGATAATGAATGTGTCTATATATATGTAGTTATGTAGACGCACGGTTAATGTTCTCAAACACCTATGTAGATTGCAAACATGCATCAGATTCCACCTTCCTGCATATATAATTATATATGTCCCAACCTTTTATTTTTTTTATTTTTATTTTATTTTGTTGTTTTTTTGGGTAAAAGGTGTTTTTAACACCCGGTAAATTTTATTACTCCCAGCCTTAACTACAAGTTTTGGAGTATAACTTGTGAACGGACCATTTATGTGGTTTTTAAACACACAATATCGATTTATTATTGAGCGATCAAAAATACGCTATAGAAACAAAGTTTAATGTAGAGTACGCAATATCAATTCGGTAATGAGCTTTCAAAATACGATAAAAACAAAGATTATTGTCTTAAACACGCAATATAGATAAGAATATACTATAAAACATCATATAGGAGGAGTGTAGTATAGTCAATCCAAACTAGGCATAAAATGACAGCATTGTCCGTTGCATAGTTTAGGACAATTAAGCATTCATAGCCAATGTACTAAATACATTAGTTAATTCTCCATTATATCTGAATAAAACTGTGACTAGCTAGCTCAGTGTTTGTTCTTTTTGATTTTATTATTTTCTCTTTGGTTTTTGTTTCAAGTTGAAAGGGAGATTCTTTTGTACAAAATTAATTAATATTTCAAAGAATCAGACAAGCTTAATAATCTAAGACCTATGCAAGGAGATGATATTATTAACATGGTCATCCATAGCCATAGGGGGCACAAAATCGTAGCAAATCCTAAAAGGGCCAAACAAATTTTATAAAGTAGACATTTGAACCAGAAATATTAATTTAAACAACATTCATAAACAGTGTTTTGCATGATATGAGAGAGACTGTCGTCCCTTGCTCTATTTTAAGTAGTGTTTTTACAGATTTCAAAAGATAGCATACGTTTTAAAAAATCTACTACTTAATCTTGAAAATTAGGGTTTTTGGTTCACTGGTTTTAGGGTTTCCGATTACAGCAAGAAATTTGAAGTCTTTAGGTAACGAATTTGTAAAAAATTAGCTAGCTAGCTATAAATTTTGTATGTATGACTATAAATATAGTTACCATTTGGCGTGGAGACCATGAAAGTTGAGCAAGTTTCAAGTAGCTTGTAGCTTCGAAGCGTTCACTTCATCGTTCGCTTTAATTTGATTCTTCCTCTTCTTTTTCTTCTTGTAAGGGATCCCTCTTGCCTTAGCTTGACACTCCTTCACTTCTCGTAAATAAACCCGAATTGCTCCATTTCCAAATGGATTATTCTCGGGAGAGCCGCCGTTTTCTTCATAGGCGGCTCTTAATCGCCCGATTAAAGCGTCAAGACTGCCCCAGGCTTGCCTGAGAGGGCAAGTACAAGGGGCAGGAGGGTCAGGTTGCCCAAAGAAAACACAACCATGTAAATGAACCTTAGTTTTTCCAAATTGATCAAGGTATCTTAGGAATTCGAGAACATGACTAAAGTTGCACTGTGAAAGAGCAACAGGTGGCCTTTGATTCTTTAGATACTGCCCAAAAGTGTTCCAATCGCGTCTTTTTTGTGATTCGTAACGGCTTAAAGGGGTAGGATTTTGACTCTGATCCGCGCTTACGGATCGAGAGGACCCTTCGGATGGATCTTTTGGTGTGATACCTGACATATAGATGTGCTTTGAGAAGAAAGTTCTTGTGTGTTTTGGGGAAAAAACGGATGATCCTCCAAGGTGAAAAATAGTAAAAATAAATAGTGAAGAAAGAAGAAAAAGATGAATATCACATATTGAGTCTAGTAATGAGGAGACATGTTATGGGTCCCGATAAGGAAGCTTTTTTCCCTATCATTTTCATTTCAATTTCTTCATCAAGGGCATTATAAGCACTAAGCTATTACTTTAGTTTCAATTTTAATCTTTCTATTATTATATGTAAGTAGGGTACGGATAATAATTAATTATGACATTTCATTTGCATCATATATTTCCATTAAATTCATTTAGTCGGTGAGGTCAATCTAATAGAAACTTCTTACATTTTAATTAGAAAACTAACTTTTAGCCGAATGTCTCATGTCTGTGTAACCTCTTCTATATATGCCAGAAACTCCAATTTATGCACTTTTTTTTAAAATAGCAGATATCTATTAAAAGCTCTAGAAAGACACTAGAGAATAAAGAAATTACAAGAGTTTAGAACCAGCAGATGTCGGATAACAGATCCACTCAATCCAATCTAGTTTCGTAACCCTATTCATGTTGTGAACCACAAGTGACAGTGAGGGAGGACTTTCACAGGTTCCGAAAGAGTGCATGTCCCACAGAGTTTGTTTCAAATTAAAGTATGCATGACTGATTTGTGTGCCTCCAAATTATCCAAGTAGAGGCTTGAATCACCACATCAAAACAGTCTTTGTAGTCTTGTAGATGGTTCACAAACATTTTTTTTTTTTTTTTTGGTAAAAAGGTTAGCCCCGGCAAACTATTATTACTCCATAAAAACAATTATGGTTCACAAACATTTGCATGCTGCGTAACAATTAATCACGAAAAATGTTAGCTAGGCCAGATACAAGAAAATAAAGAAGAAAACAATCATGAACACAACGGAGTAGTTCAAGGACAAAATCATAGATGGCTATGTTTACATAAAATTGTTTTAATTAAGTACATATCAGTGAACAAAAGATTTTTACCAGGGTAAAAACCCTTTACCAAAAAAAATGACTTGACATGGAGTTTACTTATTAGGTGCACAAAACATGTTTTTATAAAATGTTTATTTTCGATAAATTTGCATCATCGCAACATGGTCATTCATGGATGCATAAAGAAATAAAGCATTCTATATATATATTTGTGAAGATATATATATAAAAGGGTATCTTGAGAGAGATGGATAGGCTGCTAACAATATAATAATTGAGCAATATATTGTGTTTCGTATGAATTACGTCAAAAGAAAAAAACGTTGGTTTATTTGTGATTTGTTTATATTTTGGTTGAATTTTCCTCCATGGTACAAGATTGAAATAAAAATATTCTATGGTGCAATGCAGCTGCAGGTTACTATCTCTTTAAAGTTTTTGTGTTGATTCTATACATTAACTCGATGGACGACTTTACACATTTACCCTATTATAAGTTAACACTTCGTTTATATATAAGTAAACACTTGCGTCCTTTTATGGACACTTGTAATATTTCTTTATGACTTTATTTGTTTTGCCTCTAGCTCCTTTTTTTGATAGCTTATTAGCTTAATAAAATTTCTTCATTTTAAAGAAGCCTCATAAAAGATTGAGTTTAT
>JARVZY010009697.1:0-25036 GCA_030686995.1 Artemisia argyi
TCATGACTCTGTTGATGCTCTAGTGTATCTTCAGAGGAAACCACTTTAGGTTTAGATGATTCCGGGGACCGTTTCTTGAATTCGTACCGAGGTTCTTTAATTTTAGAAGCAGGTGATGAAATATGAAGGAGTGTATGTGCAGCTTGTTCTTCAGTAACAACACTCTTTCCTTTCCCGACAGTATCAGGTTGTTGCTTAAGCTTCTCAGGTACCGGCTCATTAATGCTGACACCTGTCAATGGTGGACCAGGATGTGTCTCACTGGTTTTGAGACTCTCCTCGACAGCCTTTTGAATATCAGCAGCTTCAGTTGGGGACAGTACTTCATGTGGGTGTTCATCTAAAACTGTAGCTTTAGCTTTCTTAGGTTTCTTGGACCCAGGTTTGCTGACAGTTTTGGTTCTTTTGTGTTTCGTAGTGCCTCCAGATGCCATCTCAGTGGTTGAAACATTTTTGCGTTTCTTAGATAAAGCTTTGCTTGTGGTGGTCTTGACGGTGGATTGTTTGTGATACAAGTCAACTTTGTTCAGATAGTTCTTGTAGTAAGGTGCTTCAAGGATATTGTTGGAGACAAGAGCTTCAGGTATATTCATTCCAAACACTTCATGATCCTTCCCCTTAGCAACAAACTTGAGGTTTCCCACACAGTCTTCATCGGATGCCAGGTGCACTGAGGAATCAGGTCTAGGGTGTAGATTGTGACGTTGTTGTAGATGAAGTATGATCAGCTTAGTAAATCTGATACTAGGAATTAGAGACTTGGATTTCCATTTTTTGCTTTCTTTGTGAGCCTCCAGCTTCATCTTGTCATCTAAGAAAGTATTAATGGAGTGAGCAAATTCCTCCCATATACGTTCAGCGAAGTCAATATCTTTCCCTTTCACAATACCCCATAGTATTTGCAGTGCAGGAGCACGCAGTCTCTCATGTCCCGATGTCTTCCCAGTGAGACATAAGTTGATAAGCGTGATAAGGACTCTCCAGGGTTGGTACATTTCATTAGTGGACATGGATGAAAGTGTGATGACTTCATTAGGGTACCCTAGATCATTCACAAACTGTAGGAGGGCTTCAGGGTTTGGTGGGGATGAGAAAGGTTTGTTTGGAACGATTGGGTTGATCTGGAGAGCATTCCTGAGCGTTTCTTTGTTTATTTCGAACCATTGTTCATCGAGTTGACACCGATAAGTGTTGCTTTCCTTGTTATGAGTCATGGTGTTCCAGAATTGTTGGATGTATATGGATGGAATTGATGAGGAAACCGTGAATGCCTTGAAGAAAGATGTGTTTTTCAAGATATCCACGGCAATCTTGTAGGTGGGATTGTTCTGAGGTTTATCAATGTCAATATATAGATTGCTCTTCCCTATAGATACCCATTCACTGTGTGGCAGAATCTCATCATCTGTGCGAGTGGGAGGTGGTGTAACTGACTCCAACTCGGTAGGAATATTTGTATCTGCCATTTCTCTGCACACCCACAATAACAAACCACAATAGACACACATGTATAGTTAGTGGTTAGAAGAGTCATCAGTAAGAGATACTCAAAAAAATGACAAGAAAGAGCAGCTGATCATGGGATGAGCCTTGTAAGTAGTGCATACAATAATTGAAAATATTAAGCATACATCCCAGATAGATGACACGTGAGACACAGGACACATATATGTCACTAAATACCACATACTCATTAAGTGCAGCACATTCACCACATGTATCTCCACATAACAATGAGACATATATGGGTAAGACCACAGATAGCAGCACCAAAGTACAAGACAGGATGCACTTTGGAGTTTAACTCAACTAGCAATCAACCAAAGGGAGATAACAACAGACACTTGTTAACATGCTAGCATAAATATCCATCAACACGCAATTTATGAAGCAACACGCTGTCACGACATATGATCAACTCGCTACTCATGAATACTGATCATCTAGATAATAAGAATAGAAGTCAACACGCTATCAGTATTGCATTAACTCGCTAATGGGATAGATGGTCAGCTCGCTATTCTGAATTGGTCCAACTCTCTACCACGAAATCATATCAACTCGCTATCTAGAAGTCTCAACAACTCGCTATAGTGATCATTGATCAACTCGCTATACTGATGAGACAGTCAGCACGCTATCAGTATTTTGATCAACTCGCTACCTAGTGACCTCATCAACACGCTACCAAGATATTGCACCAACTCGCTATAACAGACATTGGTCAACTGGCTACCAGAAATTAGATCAACTCGCTACCAGAGATTAGATCAACTTGCTACCAAGAAATTATGTCAATACGCCACAATGAATGTTGGTCAACTCGCTACCAGAAATTAGATCACCTCAACACGCTACCAAGAAATCTTATCAACACGCTACTAAGACATTCTCATCAACTCGCTACCAAGAACATATACCAACTCGCCATGACGAACATACACTATACCCAATCAAGATACCACCTATGCTAATAATCTAGCAAACTGAAACATCACATAATCATACTAACAGACTAATTCATCACAATAATGACAACATTATCACCCACAACACAACACAAATGAGTCGAGAGGCACAATATGGAGCAAAATTGCAACGAATATATACACGCACAGATAATCAAGGGGCAACATGTGAGATAGAATCATACCGTCTGAACAATTAAAACACCGCACAACTCACACAACAATCACCAATCGTAGGAAGGGAGGACGACCTAGATATAATTAAGGCAACTGTTAAGTCAAGTGAAGCATGACCAGGTGATGATTATAATGTAAGATTAAGATTAAAACCTGGTAGAGCAACACGAGGGAGGATCAAAGAGACGCAAAAGGGGGGGGCAGCGGTTTGAAAAAAAATATGGTGACAACCACAACTCGCTATAACACTAATATATATATCCCCTTATTAACTTTCACTAATAGACAAAACAGACCCTCTACTTAAAAGTATACCACATAACTTTCAACGAACGACCAGTCAGCCCCTCTACTTGCAAACGACTCAATTAACCATATTCGAGTAATTAAGACATGACTAGATATATTAACACAACAAGTATTAACACCACAGATGCATACGACAACCATGCAGATTACCGAAAAACTACTCTCCCCCTCAATCAATGGCCGTAGAGGTTGTTGATTGAATGAAAGATGCATGAGTAATAAGTGAAAGAGTGGGTTGCTATCAGAGATAATAGCAAACCGTGATGGCAGGTTTTCAACTTCTGTTCAAACTTCATTTAAGAACCCGTGCCATTATTGAATGACATTTCTAGGATCGTAAATGTTATCGATGCCAGAAGACCTGCCAATGCAAAAATTGTGAAACCACAATGGTTTATAAGTAATCTATTACTACATTTATTAGTATATACAAATATATATATATGTACAAAGGTAATGAGTGAACAAGCACAGTCGTTCATACACATCACCGTTGCTGAAGTCCGAGTCCTGATAAGAGAGTAACCAGGAGTCATCATGCTCTGTTCAACCTCGTCTGATTGTCTGAATTCATGTTTCTGTATAGAGAGGGCATTTAGGTCGCCAAACTTTGAGGTTCTCAGATGGGATCCTGCATATAGACTAGAAGACCTTACACCAACATGCCAATAGTGCTTGTTTTGATATGTGTTAGTGTTATTAGAGTCCCGTGCAGTGGTGGTCACACCGTAACCATTGGGGTTTTCTATAACTCTCATTGGTGTCCAACTACACCCAATCATCTTAAAGATTCTACCAGTAGGAACCCACTTAAGGCAAGTTTTGAAGTGCTTATCATCTGACCTACCAATGAGATGTTTGTCTTTCCTGATGGTGTTCTTGTGAAGTGACATACCCTTATGATGACGTTGTGAAGTGACTGGTTTTAATAATTCTTGTTTAGTATCAGTTTGAGGAACACACCTAGATATGTTAACCTTGGATCTATTAGAACGAAAAGCAGATAATTGCCTAGTAGATCTGGGTTTTCTATGTGACTGGTTCAAAGGTGCTTGCACAGTGGAAGAATTATCAAACTTAGTGTTCACATTTTTTAAGTTTAGTTTTCACAATTCATGTTTTAATGTGGTAATCTCGAGGTTTTTCTTCTGAAGTTTAGTATTGACTTCATCATTTTGTGCTATCAAAGACGTTGTGTATGCAACAGTTTTAGATTTCTCATCTTTCATAAACTCATTAAGAGTTTTTCTGTGTCTTTTCAAAGATTCATTTTCGTTCTGCAACACTTTTACCTTGTGTACCAGCTCAGCATGATTATTTGAGTCAGTGTTGATGTTGTGTGTGGCATTGACCTTATGGTTACTACACATGGCATTCATAACATTAATATGTTGCTTGAGGCGGTTGATTGTCTGATCCTTGGTTTCAATTTGAGCTTTTAACTCGTTAATCATGAAATATTCGCGAAGTTCAGGTAGTTCTGAATACTTGCGTGGTTGGTTGATTAAAGATTGTTCTTCATTTTGTTGCATTGCAATTTCAAGAGAAATGCAGTGCTTTTCTAATTGAGAAAATTTGTTAGACAATTCTTTAAAAATGTGCATATCAACCGTTTTATTTGATTTTGTGAGTTTGTTTGAAACCAAAGGATTTGACACATCACCCACTGTAGTATCCTGATCACAATTTTCCCAAACAGGATTCGTGTAGATTGAATTAGACGTGATTTTATTATCAGTCTCTTCCAGTGGACACGAATCATAGATGGGTAAATCCTGATCAGGATCCTTGTTGCAGTTAAAAGCATGAACCTCTAAGGCAGGATGTTGTCCTGTGACCTGTTGATATGACGCATACTCCTCATGTGTAGAGAGGGTATCAGGAGATTCAATGAAAGTACATTCAGCAGCAGCAGTCTCCCTAGTAGATGTGAGGTGTGTACGTTCCTTGATAAACTTCTTAACATTCACCGAAATCTGAAGTTAAGTGACTCTGAAGGCATCCACATCTAATCCAGTGTGATCAACAAACCATCTACTCGTCATATGAGAGTCATGGTCATATTCCATTGTGAATCTTGAGTCAATGAATGCTTGGAATTGCTTAAGGATCACCTCCAATGCAGCCGTACAACTGTTACCAGAGAAGTCAGCTTTGTTAATTTGTCGTTGTAATTGATCTAAGTACAGATTCATGGTGACTGTGAATAATTCAATGTCATGTCCAAAGAGTGTCACAAAAGCACGTTGATACCCTCCTGAGTAGCCTGATTTTTCAAAGAGTCTTTCAATGTGGGTGTAAAGAAGCTTGAAGCATTCAGCACCTCCATCAGAGTTTTGAGACAGTCTAGTTGAACTCAGAATAGTATTAGATTGAGTACTTGTCATGATGAGGTGAGTAGATTAGGCTTAGTAACACGACATACACAAGTTTGATCAACAATTCGCTAATACTATAACCAACTCGCTAAACAGGAACCAACTCGTTGGAATGTGTCAACACTCTAGCGTAACAACTCGCTAATGTGACAACTCGCTAATGTACAAGTCGCTAATCTGACAATCCGCTGACAGCTCAACTCGCTAAACTCAAATCGCTGAAGCCTCAACTCGCTATATACCAACTCGCTATTAGGCAAAACGCTAACTGCTCAAGTCGCCAATGCCAACTCGCTACACTCTAATCCTGACAACTCGCTAAGGATGAGACAAAAGTGTCACTATCGTAGTGATTTGTCCGTATGTCCCAAAATAGCAAACTGCCAAATCTCTAAGCTCAACTCGCTACACACAATTGCCAACTCTCTACCAAGAGATACCAACTCGCTGGCAAGAAAAGGTACTCGAAATGCCACCAATGTCCGCCCAAGTGATGAAATGACTAAACCAAGGTAACAACAAGGTGTCTATACAACTAATAAACAAGAAAGTACAAGAATAATGTCGAGATAAACACCTAACAAGATCAAATTCGAGTGAAAACCACTAGAATAAGTCAAACCACCCTAAAACTACACACCATACTATAAATTCGAGCATACAATGAATCCTAGGGTAGAACCATGGCTTTTGATACCAATTGTAATATACTCTAATGTAAGACCATGGATGGTAATGTGATTTAGGATGATTAGAGATGTAATTTCTAGTAAGACGTTAGAGAGACAATGAGATGAGAGAAGTGGGAGCCTTGTATGTGAAAACTTGTGAAAGGTTAGATTGCAAATGAAGGTCCAACCCTTTCCCATGGGAGGGAAAGGGTATATATAGTTACAATGAAAACGCCCCCTGAAACGGGCTGTAGAGCGGGCTGACAGTGGGTAAGAGACCCGACCCGACTCCACCAATACTAACTAATACTACTCTACATACTAACTAATATGATAATTACTACGAGCTACAATATGCTAAACTATACTCGGGGTGACCGAGTCTTCATATGAATAATCGTATTCCTAACAATATAAAAGTGAGTAACACGTCAAGGAAATTGGTGTCCTGAGAATTTCTTAGCTGCCTAAAGTCGAATAAATTAGCATTTCAGATATTAATACAATTGCTGCAAACAGCAACAATCCAAGATCTTTTGCTCATGAACTATTACACAAAATTTCAAGATCCATTATCTGATGAACAAAATCCGAAGTCTAAGCTGGAGTGTTTAGCATCAATTTTCATTGCTTCAATTATTTTATTTTGGACAGTTGAACCCCTGTCACTTGTCATTCCTTAGTGCTCTTCATATCCCTATGTAACGCCTCATAAGATTTAAGAAAAGATGAACGAGCATTTGCTATTTCTACAAGTGTTTCTAACGCTGCACAACAAAGGAAACAATAATTTCTTTTTAACACAAGTCAGGAAAAATGATGAACAAGAACAGATATCGTTATGCTCAGAGCTTGATAATTTTCTATAAATAGCTTTCTGAATTCACCTGTCTCAAATGTAAGTTGAGAGGCCCGGAGCTTGGGTGAAACTAAAGTCCCAAACATTGATAGTACCTTTGCTCGTTCTTTCTGAAGCTGCAAGGGAGTCCCAATCATAAAATACTTGAAGAGCAGAAACACTCTCTTCATTTAATGAAAATAGCAACTTGGTGGTTACTTGTCAAATTATCAATACTTCCACTGTTGGTTAAAAAAAACTAACGATTGTTCTTGCAAAAATGTATTTCTACTATTGTCAGAAAAGAAAGTTGAAACAAACTTCAGAACCGTATTGATTCACTCACAGGATTCTCTATTTTACGTGGTGATGCATTGATTTCAGATCCGTTGCTTTCTCTTGGTGATGCATTAGTAACGGATTCAATGCTGCTTTCCAGTGAACTCTCCTGTTTTCCTTTATGAACAAAGAAACCTTTATAAGTAGTCAGTAAATATAACAGATCCTTCCATTAAAACTTCCCACAAAGTTGCGATAATTAAAACTTTTCTTGGAGTTTAATCCTTCCATATGATAAACGAAGAAGTTAGACTTCAAAAAACATCATGGATTTAATGAATTAGCAACATCATCAAAATTTGCAAAAATCGACAGATATAAAAAATTACAAGTAACAAACTCAACATCATTTATGTATATGGAAAAAATGTGTTCGCATTTGGTTTCAAAAGGCTGAAACATCTCTCATTTGGAATGAAAGAAGAGAACTCTTTCTTGTAGATGCAAGCTTTTCAATAAGATTTGAGGTCAGTCTCCGATGTCAAACTGAACTTCTTTACGAGAAACAAAAGACATTTCTCATTAGTGAAGTTAGCTAGGAAAAATCATGGATTTTGATAAGGAACATGTGTTACTATATGTTGTTTTACTATGATAACCAGTTTGCATGAGGCAATATAAGCACTACCCTATTAAATATTATCAAACCGTTGTCGTGCGCAATATAGGTAATTACATATGTTTACCAGAATCGCTTTGGCTGCTAATGTTTTCTTTCAACTGCTCATCTTCCTCGATGTTTTCCTTCTCCAAAGAGGAGTCTTTATTGTCAGGAGATGCCCATTTGCACAAATTGAACTTTGGCGACTTTGTCATGATGCTACGTAAAACAAAGGTGAAACTAATTAACACTTTTCTACACCTGTTAGCATGGCATTTCTGAGCCTAAATCACCAGATAACACATAAGTGTGACATTGAAAGATCATTTAGTACCCGCTTCTCATGAAAGTTGCATCAATTATCATTTTGGGGCGACTATGACAAGGTTGTCGTATTGACATAAACATTGGATAAAAGTTATTAGGCTACCATCACAAATTACAGATAAAATTTAGTTTGGTTGACAACAATGACCATTTCAATATAGACATTTGACTAATCACGTATTCTTAAAAATTATGTCACACGTTGAATTGTCTGAGACACGGAATGTGCAGTATATTTCATATTTACGTATCACGTCATCTCTAAGTATGTAACTAAGGATTTTACAATTTTCATGTTATACAATGTGCACTAGCAAAATAGTTGAGCTAAACTATTACTTCCTTTAGATATCTCAGCAACAAAAAAGGGGGTCTGATAAGTTTCTCACGATCCGATCTCCATTCACTTGTCATCAAAACTAACAAAGGAAAGTTTTTTAATTAGTCTATACCTTCAAACAAGGCAATTGCTTGTGAACCAAAGAATAGGACATAAACTACCGGGCAAAACTAGGTCAGATCCTGTAACACCCCCTAATTTATGATATTGCAGCGGAAAAGTAATTAGGGTGTTACGGTGAGGATCGAAATCATAATTATATAAAATGGCTTTTAAAGAGGTGTTTTGAAAGTTATTTGTCATTCAAATAATATTTTTGATAAAAGATGAAACATTTGATTTAAAATCTCATTAAAAGATATAAAGGTTTATAAGAATGACATATTTGATTTTTACACCATTTTAATTTATCAGTGTAATAAATGCCCGCTCCGTGTCTTGTTCTGCTCCGTTAATTACTTGAGATACACATGCTTAAAAGTGTCAATACAAAGGTTGGTGAGTTCATAGAGTTTAATGGAAAACCATTTATTTCAAAAAATTCATGAATATTTAGTAATAATTGTAATAAATACTAACAGTTATAGAACAAGTATTGAGTGATGTTGATTATAATCACAGATAAATCATATATGTATTCAATCAAATTCAAGTATTGGATCATAATCCTAACATGAGATGGAAACTCATGATACTAATGTAGTGAGATCTATAATGCCAGTCTGGTGAAATACCTATACAGATGTATCTAAATATATGTTGAATACATATATTTTCTTATGGATATTGCCCCAAGCCTCATGACACGCAAAACGTTAACAAAATACCATAAAACGGAGGTGATCATCAAGTCAATGATGATAATAATGCCCTTGTGTAATAGGTGATTTGCCAATTCCTATTTTTACTCAAATATAGTGTATCACGACTAATACGACTAGCCACAAAGGCATTCCGTCAAGTATTTAGTGGGATAGGATGTCAAGCCTCAATAGGTTTCGAAGCTGTTCACTATATTCGCGCTCACAACAAGTGATTAATGACTTATGATAGAGGGACTTTATGGCGATAAGGGTAACTTAGGCAATATCATGGTAATGATGAAACTAAAGTATTTATGCTCTTCCTAGCAAGTATTTCCGTTGAAACATAGAAATATCATATAAAGATAAGGGAATCATTCAGGATGTTATAGTATAGTCAAGCATTATGCCACAATAATCATTTTGGAAACATTATCATCTGAGTTCAGTATTCTAGTTAAGCAATTTGCCAGTAAAATATATATATCACATCTTAGGTCATAAACCATATCAGGTAAATATTAATTAGGAAATTGATTTGAATCATGTAAGTTATTCATATACTTATAAAATTATCAAAGTATATGTAAGCATGTATCTCCCCCAAAGAGTTAAAACAAGTATTGGAAATGGGGCTATGACTCACCTTGAGCGATACTCGAAATGATGAAAAGTAAATTCGGGTGAGATTATGGGAACGATTATGGAAACGTCTTCAATACGGAACCTAATTATAAGGAAAATCTAAGATTTTGACTTTATACTAATGATGGAAATGATAATGAGAACGAAAAACAATGTGATCGTTAGAGTGAGAATATGATATGCCTTAAATGACTAAAGTTCAGAAATAATATATTTCATAATATTATCTTGTTTCTATGTCTTTGAACCAATATATCATTTCCTCGAAAGTGGGGAAACGTTTCGTTAAATTAAATTGTTCAAAACGTTTTATATATAAATATAACGAACGTTAATTATTGAAATATATAAATATGCAACATGACGTGATGGGGTGACGTAAAATGGAAAATAAAATAAGAATGTCAATTATAATATGTTGGTCTTTGTCTTTTTCCAGTTTTTACACTTTTTACCCTAACGGTGTTAGCGTTACACCGTCAGTCCCTATTTTATAATAATTGTATTTATAGTCCACTACTTGTCCAAAACGACTTTCTGAGCTTGGAATATGATAATATATCAATTTTTATCATAAACTTTCTGTTTTGACAGTTTCAGTCCAAGTTTTAAAGGTTTGACAGTTTTAGTCCTTCTAAGTGTAACTAGTTTGCATTTTTAGTCCAAACATCCAAAAATTATGGGGAAAAATTATATTGAATTTTCTGGAGCTTATTAAAGCTTATTAAAACTTGTATCAACTGCTTAATTGCCAAAATAGTTTATTTTCCAATAAATGGGCTTTTAACGATCCATTTAGTGGCCCGTTAACGTTTTAAAATCCGTACATCGTGAGACGAGTTGAGCTCATCAAAAATATCATTTTTCATGTTCTATTTTTATATCAAAAGTCCTAGATAAGCTAGCTTATCCAAAGTGCTTAAAAAACTGCTTATTGGGCTTTTCAGTCCATTAAGCTTTTATATTTGGTTTTGAAATATGTATTTATTGATTCACTTGGGCAATTTTTAAGGGGTTAAACGCGCTCATTATTACAAAGTATAAACGTGAAACTTTTAGTTTGTAGCATGGAGAAACAGGCTGTGTAAAAATAATGAGGTGTCGTTAAGTTAGATTTTGTTTTACGAGGCCATTTATATAGCGACTTGGGACAGATTTTATTGGAAATGACTTAGTAAAATTTTTAAGTATTTTGAGTTTTTTCATGCGTGTGACCAAGGTACAAATGGGGTTCGATTTTAAATGTAACAATAATAATAACAACGTGAAATGAGTGTTCTTCGTGGTTCCTAGGCCTTCCACAAGGGAGGCAACCACATTTTTGTGTTCTAATGATAAACATAGTACGTAAAAATATGAATTATATACATTTGACAATAATGAATATAAGATGCATGGCGATATAATAATGTGGGAAACAAATTGAAAAGGGAGCGTGAGGACTTACAACACCTCTTAGGTGGGTAGTGGACGTGTGAGAGTAGCTAGAACACAAGGACGATTCACAAGTCGCTATAATTCAATACGTACGTTTACATATAAATCCTTATATTTTCGAAGGACCTATCAATGGAGTATGGGGATGCTTTCTGGTTCTTTGAGTGTTTCTTTACTGATCAATATGGTCTAGTAATGGTTTCTACGAGTTGAGAATGAGGGGTGGTGAAAGAGTAGTGGGTTATACGTTTTATATATACAACGTATGAATTCATATTGAGTTTCAAAACATTCACACATGTTCTAACTATTGAGTGTCAGATATGTTGGGACATCATGGAGATTTTTACTGTATTTACAAGACTTTAGGAGTTGTGAGTGAGTAGCAAAGTTGAAATTGACTTATGTGATTTATGTATGTCGGACTAGATTTTTGTTAGTGTACACAAATTGGGTTTTTGTGAAATCTTGGTGTCCTTGAGGTTAAACATTCTTAGTAACTCCATAATGATCAAGTCTAATCATTAGAACGTGATTAAAACAAGTTTGGTTCAAAACGGTTGAGTTTGTGAAAATTAATATATGTCGACCAGTGTTCAAAGGCCAATTACTTTGATCTTTCAAAACATATCTACGTTGATATTAGAAGCTAATACTTGGCGACCTATTTTCTTGGCGGGAAAACAAATAGGAGGTTCAATAATATGTAAAAGTCGCGTTTAAAAATTGGAAGAAAACTGAGGCGTTTGGAGCTGGGTCTGCTCGATCAGGAAATGAAATTGAAAGGGAAAAATGGGCTTGGTGTGGGCTGGTGAACAGTATGCAGAAGGGGAAGATGGGCTAGAATAGTTTTTGGCCCATTGAGTAATTAGGTTTCGTGTTACACGTTGTGAGCTCGTCCCGTTATTTGGTAATTTATGTAATAACGTTTTTGCGTTAAAATAATATAATAAAAAAAATTTTAAATTTTTTCCGTAAAAATGGTGACTAAAAATAATGACAGAGATTAATATATAATTAACCGTTGTTAATTATATGGATTTTTGCAGTTCTCTACAAGATCCAATTTCTATGGCTGTGTGAATGGAAGTTCGATGTTTACATTAAAACTTAAGAAACTAGAACTATTACTTCGTCTCTTTTAGGCAGAGATAGAAAAAAATGGGAGGGTCGGGTGGGTTGGCAATAAGTCAAACGGGCAGATCATTCATTCATGTATCACGTTGAAATCGGTCGTGAGGTCGATAACACAACAGACATTTTCTACATTATCAGTGTACCAAATATGATTAGAAAATCGATATAACTTCAATACAAATCTAAATTTCTGAATAAGATGAAAATACACTTGACCCATTTACTTTTTACAATTTTGATTTTACACATATACCGAACCGGCATTTTCATTTTGGCTAATTAATAGTGTCAACTTTTTCAGCCTTTGCCATGGAAGGTGAACTTATACATGCCATTTTCACAAAAAAGGCTCGATCGTGAATATACACATTAAGCTGCAATATTAGCAATTGAAAACTTATGAGAATTCGCAAGTTTAAGCTAAAACCACATATGAAAGACCACTTTATTTCTGTAGTTTTCAAGAAGATTACATGTTAACTGTAACAACCCAACCCGGTAAAGGGTAAAAGCGTCACATTATGGCGGCATATCAAAGCATACAAGATCACACCGAACTGAATCAACGACCTCCTTCCTTTCAATTTGAAAAAGATAGAGAAATTAGAAGCCTGAAAAAACGCAACGGCTTCGGCCCCACTAATTCTTCCGTCTTACCCAAACCCACTATCGCTTTTGTAGATACATGTTTATTCGATTGTTGACTGGTTTAGGATTTAATTTATTTATATCATTTTCTATCACACAGAATTTTGATATGTTACGATACTACTACTAATTAAATTTATTCGAAATCTGATATCATATATTATTATTAAATTCATTTTCGATCACACTGAATTTTGATATGTGGTGGACGATAAAAAAAAGTGAATTTTTATTGTAAGTTGTATAAGCTGTAACTACTTTTGGGCGACCAAATACGGAGTCAAACTTGAGTTACCCTTTATAAGTCCTTAGTTTTCCTACTATGGGCAACTTCCCACTTTGGTAGTTGACACTTGGGTCGTTTTTGACCGTGTGGTTTTACTTGTCATATTCGAGTGTCTAAGTGTAAAGAGTTGGGCTTCTACTTCTATCCCGAATTTTCAACCATGAACTTCTTTAGGAGCCTATTAAAAATGTGTGATCATGAGTTTAAATCACTTGAATGTTACTTGGGGGGCCAACTTGTTGCTTTGGCTGTAACCTGTAAGGGTTACACGTATTTGGCTCTTTTAGTTCCGTGTATTGAGTTATTTGAGATTTTTGGATGTTTTCACTTCTGCCCATGCTCAGGTTAATACCTATAGTAATCCCAGAAAAGTGAGTTTCATCATTTTCGCACTGGTCAAGATTTCTTATTTTGCATATTGCAAACTGAAATGACATGATGAATACTCACTCTGTCACATGAAATGAAAATTTTAGACTACAGACTCTATGAAATGTTTGTCGAATGACAACATCGGTGACTTTTTTAAAACATACCCAATTTTATCAATGAATTACAGCAATCACAGGCAACTAGTTACCTTTATCCCAAACCATTTTTATAAGAATTTGTGAAATGTTGCAATGTTCATAAAATAACTTGAGGAAAAACTGTGCAATTCTGCTAAGAAGTTATAAATGAGCCTGTTTTATAGAAGATGGTGATATGACAGTGAAAGTCAGAATTAATCTTGGTCTTTTACACATACAAAAGGCGTAGTGGTTGTTTGCTAATGGATCGAAAAATGTAAATGTAATATTGCCCTTGGCACGTGCTGGATGAGGCTAGAAATAGTTTTGATATAATTGTTGAACTGCTGCATACTATATATGTACTTTAGTGTTGATTGACTAAGATTTGCAGCTTTTGCTTCTCTTTATTGTTTCTGCAGTATTAGATGTTAAGGTCGTAGATATAGTCATATATATAGGATTCTAATAACAAGTTTCAGGGATTGATTAGACAGATCTCAGTAATTTGATGCACTTACCTTGGTTGAAGATTAGCTAGAGATTTTTTACTATCACCCTCTTTATAAGATTTCACAAATTACATGATTATCTCCTTTATGCTTCACCTTGAAGAAACCTTTTGTGATTCTTGAATATCATTTGAAATTAACTCTTGATTGAAGTTGTGTTTATCCTTTGAATGGCTCATTTTGCACGTATCACATATACAACATATGCTCTTATAACATACCCACTCCATGTGTTCTTATGGTCTAATGTTTGCCCTATAACGCACCCACTTTGCATGCTCTTAGCCCATGTTGGCACACCGAATAAAAAATCTAGAAAACCACTACAAGAAAAAGTGCCTATAGTGACCAAAATTTAGTGACCACTTTTTTTTTTTTTGTTATTATTTGTGCAAAATAGTGACCATATAGTAAATGGACATTAATGTTTGGTCATCCGTAAACAATTAGAGACCAAGCTCAAAAGTGGTCACTAATTTCGTCATTATACATATGCGATATTTTTCGGTATAAAAAAAAGTGATTAACATTACAAGTCACTAAGTTTTTAAAAAGTTAATGGTGAACAATGTTTCTTTATTTTAAGAAATATGTGGCTTATTAGCTTATTTGTGTTTCGGCTTATATTTTAAGAAGTCATAAATTTTCAGCTTATTTTGAGACTTGTGGGCTTATATAAGTTTATTATAATATGATAACTTATATAAGCCATAAGTCTTAAAATAAGTCAAAATTGTGACTTATAAAATATAAGCCGAAGTCAATAAGCTCATAAGCCCATATATAAAAAATAATCAAAGCAGGATGTGATAATTAAAGTGCTTCAATAAAAAATAAATGTATGCAAATCAATTCCCCTTATATAAAACAATAATTCTTTTTTCTCAATTTATTCTATTCTATCCTTATCATTTTTATAAAAACTAAACCCTTATTTATAAATTATCCAATCTCATTTTTATAAAAACTAATCATTCTATTATATCCTTTATCATTTTTATAAAAATTAGACCCCTCTTTAATCGAACAGTACCAAACGCATGTATAAGTGTGGAAGAATAATATAATATATCAACCCCACATGCGTGTAGAAATCATATTGCTAAAGAAATTACTTAAAATACTCTCGACACTCACAAGTGTGTAGAAATTATATGATTCACTCTCTATTTGCTTTTACGTTTTTTCAGAGTAAATTGCAAGAATTGTCCCTGTGGTTTGCCAAGATTTCAAATTTCGTCCCTGACATTTCATAATGTAGGTGGCCTCCCTTCGGGGAAAACTTTGGTCCGTTTTGGTCCTTCGCTTATGAAAGATCAGGGACGATTTTTGAAATTTTGGCAAACCACAAGGAGGCTTCCTGCAGTTAGAAAGGACCAAAACGGACTCAACTTTTTCTCACAGGGAAGCCGCCCGCACTTATGAAAGGCCAGGGATGCAATTTGCAATATGGGCAAACCACAAGGACGATTCTTGCAATTTACTGGTTTTTTTATAAATATTTTTTTAAACGATCGAAAGCGTGACCCATTTTAGATATTGTGATTTTTTTTAATCACAATTGATAAGTGTGTACATTTTTCACACGCCATAACCATGGATAAATTCATGTTTATACATGTTTTGTATTTGTGTTTATTTTTAACACATCTTATAGTGTGTAAATGTATAAATAAAAGTACACGTCTTCATAAGGCGTGTAAAAATAACTGTGTATAATCTGACTTTTTTTTAGTGTTATCAACGTATATCTTGCGAAGCGTGGGATAGTTGCAAATCTAGTTACTTGCTACATTGAAATAATTTGGTCAATTGTGATGATGATGATGATCGTTTTTGTTTAAATGATTTGCTATTAAGTATTCAATGTATGATCATCAACGGTCACTATCTTTGAATATTGTGTTCCTATAATATAATAGGTATAATAAAACTAACTTGTAAGACTTGGTGTACCCTAACTCTTTTCTTAGTGGTATCTGATTAAAACTACACCCCTCTCCTCTCGGTTGAAATGGCTCGAATTATAAGGGGTGTGAGGCTATATGTGCTTGTGCTTGCCCGAGGGTATGTAGTTTGATGTCTGTATAGATAAAAAATACCACCTCCGTCTCAAAATTATTATCATCAAACAAAAAACATACAGTTTAAGAAAAGTACATTCATTACAGTTTTGATTATTGCAAAAGTCACAAAAATACAGTTTTACCATTTGCTAGTAATTTAATGTTTTCATCTAGTTTTGTAAATAACAATTTTGGTTAAAGGTAAAAGTGGGAAGAGATTGTAAGAAAAGAAAATATAATAAGAAGAACGAGAAATAATTTTAGTCACATATTTTAAATGAATAATTAAAAATTCATGGGAGTTGTATCTTTTATTATATGTGCATCTAAAATGTACGATTGTGATTCTTCTCATTTTCCTTTTATTTCTCATTTGATCTTAATAGTAAACCTAAGCAATTTCAACTAATATATATACTTGTGAACAATTAGTTTGGCACAAACCGGAATAGGTAAGTAGGGAGTGAGAATTATAAGGTTTAAGTGATTGAGTTATTGAGATGGATATTACATATACGTGGAGTTCAATGATGGCAAAAAAGTAGAATTATGGATAGCCTAAAAATATTCATGATGTCTTTTTCTAAAGATGTGATATAGGTGATATTAGTTGAGTCATGGCATACATAATTTGTTAAGTTAGTAAAATCAGATGATTGCAATTCCAAAATAAAGGGAGAACTGAAAGTGAAAGGGGGTGTATATGGAAGCAATGACGTGGGTATTTTTGTCCATTATTTCCATTTTTTTGGCAGGCTAATGATATAATCTCTTGACTTGGAAAAAAGAAAACCTATTTTTTTATTTATTTGATGGCCACTGGTAAGCAGCCTGATGATAATAAAACTAGAATCACAACATGCAAGATATCATAATAGACGGATATACAACCAAAAATAGCAGGTTCCACCACTGGAATCATATATAACAAACAAAAGAAAGAAATTGCAGCAATGCTGTAAAAAAGATGTTACTTTTGCCAAAAGTACCTCAAGAGGTAAACCCGTACCCACTAAGCAAATTGATCAATTATGGTTCGAGCAATGATAAAGAGACATAAAACATAAGCCTAAATGTCTGCCTAATCAAATCATCATTTGACACATCACATTGACATTTTCTCACTCCCAATTTCCACTATTGATTTTGACACATGTAATGATCTTGTAGTTAGGCATGTTTTTAGGCATACATTTTAGGCATGAGTATCATTTTCCTTATGGTTCAAGTCTTCTTGGGTCACGTGGGAAAAGCGATGTTTTCCTTATGTTATCGAGGGCACAAAAGAGCATCACAACACGTTCCAGTGCGACTCCATAAATAAAAGTACACGTCTTCATAAGGCGTGTATAATCTGACTTTTTTAGTGTTATTAACGTATATCATGCAAAGCGTGGATAGTTGCGAATCTACATTAGTTACTAGCTACATAGAGATAATTTGGATCAATTGTGATTATGATCGTTTTGTTTAAATGATTTTCTATTAAATATTTAATCTATGATCATCAATGGTCACTGTCTTTGAATATTGTGTTCCTATAATATAATAGGTATAATACAAATAACTTGAAACACTTGGTGTACCTAACTCTTTTCTTACGTGTGGTATCTGATTAAAACTACACCCCCCTCTCCTCTCGGTTGAAATGGCTCGAATAATGAGAGGTGTGAGGCTATATGTGTTTGTGCGTGCCCAAGGATATGTAGTTTGATGTCTAGATAAAAAAATACTACCTCCGTATCAAAATTATTATCACCAAACAAAAAACATATTTTAAGAAAAGTACATCCATTTGACAATAATTTAATGTTTTCATATAATTTTGTAAATAACAATTTTGGTTAAAGGTAATATAGTAAACTTAAGTAATTTCAACAACTATATATAGTTGTGAACAATTAGTTTGGCACAAACCAGAATAGGTAAGTAGGGAGTGAGAATTATGGGGTTTAAGTGATTGAGTTAGTGAAATTGTTAAATAAGATATTACATATATGTGGAGTTCAATGATGGCAAAAAAGTAGAATTATGGATAGCCTAAAAATATTCATGATGTCTTTTTCTAAAGATCTCCGAAAATCAAACAACAAAAAGTAGAAGAGAGAGATATTATATTAGTTGTGTCATCACATACATAATTTGTTAAGCTAGTAAAATCAGATGCCAAAATGAAGGGAGAACTGAAAGTGAAAGGGGTAAAATAATTTGATCAAGCATCCTAGTGAATCATGTTTCAAAATGCAAGAACATAAAATTTGACAAGCAGATGCATAAGCAGATCAGTTTCAGACTATTTATTTAGAAGTGACAAAGTGACAGATAAGGTAATGAGCCAAATCAGGTAATATTTTGGTATGTGTCCCAAACACTTTCTGTCCAGATTTATTTTTATTTATGCTCATTATCATTTTCCTTTATTTTTTATATTGCTAATATGTTTAATAAAACTAAATTATTGAAAGATGCGTTTAACTCTATGAACAAAACGATTGAAGATGTTGTATGCATTAAAAAATACTCAGGACATATCTTACCAGCTTATTTTTAAAAAAATGTTTTAACTTTGGGCATTTGCGTGTTCTAGATAAAGCATTGCCTAAACAGATCCATTTACAAGTAATTTTTTTTTTTTTTTTTTTTTTTTTTTATTTTATTTTTTTTTTTTTTTAAACTAACCTAGCATTTGAATCCCTTGTTCGAATGTAAGTTGCAGTGTTTTTTCCGAGTACTGCACATTGGATGAGATCAAATTGTAACCATGAATTTATCTGCTTCCTAATAGCTTCTAGCTCTTGTTGACATTCCTCATTTATTTTGTCAAACATGTTAACAAAAAGGCTGTCCATGACATCCATCACCTACATGAATCCACTCGTTAATCACCATATTATAAGTTGTCCGAACCTCATAGTAATGCTCTTTAATCACCATTTCCACATCAAGACCTGTAAATTCACACAAATGCCTGTGCGTATGCGAGTCTTCGGCTCAAAGATGGGAACAACAATGTAAAGACGTTTAAATTCTCTACATATTGCCATCTGATTGTGAAATTAGGGCGACTGTGCAAGACATGCAGGTTGGCCACGGTATTCAAGTCTAAAAACGGCAGCACCACCTTCACTAGTGCCAGCAATTAACCAACTGCAAAAATGAAGCGTCCTCAAAAAAGTCCTAAAAAACTGCAGAAAATCATATGGAACTTTCTATAATAGCATGATCATGATGGTAAAAAGTTAAAAACAATAGAAACTTTCACAGCATGAGATTACAAAATTAAAGCTCAGATTCATTAATCCTCCAGCAATTCAGTATATACATACATCATCATATGGATATCAAAGAGTCAAAAAGATTAAATACAAACAAAATATTAACTAATATTCAGATTCAACATCAATATAATTTATGAGAATGAGACTGAACAGAGGACGATTCAGCTTCATATATCGTAGACAACCGAAGCCTAAAGGACCGAACAGCCAACCGAGCTTTCCTCGATGAATATCTTTGCATTTTCCTGATTGAACCTGATCTCGACACTCCTAAGCTCAAAGACGATTGTTGTTTCTTTTGATCCAACATTAAACGAGCTGCTTCTTCGTCAATGATCACATTAATCTTACTAGTTTCCATCACCACAAAAGGAGATATCTTTGATTTCTTCTTATAACTATTACTCCTCTTCTGAACAACTCCTTTAAAAGAAGATGTTTTGGAATTAAGGGCCGCGCTGGCCGTCATTTCAGAGGCACTAAGACGATCACGAAGTTTAGATATTGGTAGTACAAAATAAATTTGACGAGCATCAAGCTCGTGTTGGGCATCCAACGCGCGTATATGCTGGTCATAAGACAAATTATCAGAGTTGCATAAAAAGAAAGAAGTTGAATTAGCCTCCATTTGATCAAGAACCTCCGAAACAAATACAGGAGTAGAATACGGCCTTAAATCGCCTTTTGGCGATATGACAAAGGCCGAATTGTTAGACGATATTACGGTAACGGAATCGCCACCAACTGAAGACAAACAACCACCCATGAATTGTCGACGTTTTTAGAAAGATTTCGAGAACGAATTGATGAAAAGAAAAGTGTGTTTTTGTGTGTATATGGGAGAAAAATATGAAAGTCGTGTGTAAGGAAGGGGTATATATAGACAACAAAAGAGTCGATTTTTATGAATTGACAATATTTAAATAATTATTATATCTATATATATTTGGATAGAAGTTACTTTTGTTTGTTGATGCTTAATAAGCAATGACGCGTGAGTATAAAAAGAAGCGTTGAATATTTATTACGCTTGGTCATCAAGTTAGTGCTTTTGAACTTTCCTTAAATTTAGCATTTTCTACTTTTAACTCACGGCATCCTATTCTTTTCCAAGAAGATATCACCGATGACTATTTGCTTATTCTCTTTCTATCTATATTTTAACTTATCACTACAGTTGACCATACATGTCTTCACGTAATTTCGATAAATATATTAGGGTCTACGTATTATTTTATTATAAGCTATCTATAACAACATCGTTAAATAACTTATTAACCTTTATAAGTTTTCATATGTCAGTAGCAAGCACCATTTAAGAGGTAAATATAAACGATTAACAGTTATTTTACACTTTATAATTTACATATAAGTTATCAAATAATTTTTTTTACAAAACAAACAACTATTGCTAACTCGTACATATGACATCACTATTAACTAGAAGTCCTAATAGTTTTGCTAAACGTATCGTTGCTCAATCGTCAATTACAACGACAGTCTTAGGAAGCTGCGATAGTCCCATCCTAGGACCACAATCATGCACTAATACTCGCAACGAGATTTGTCTATAATCACAAGAAAGAAGAAGGAAAGAAAAAGAGCGAGACGTTATGTCCTTATCGAAGACATTTGCATCACTTTATAACATGTTAGTTCCCCTGAAATAAATTGACGTTTATTGCTTTTAAATATTTCAAAACATAGCTGTTAAACTATGTTAGAAGTGATAAACTATGTACAAAAAGTTTTTGTTATATCTCGCTAGATTTTTATTTTTTTATTTTTTATTTTATTTATTTATTTTTAATTAACTTACCGATTTTGTTGATGTTGCAATTAAACTATTCATGAAAAGGTGTAGATATTATTAACTGGCATTAATATATAAGATGACAAGTTGGTAAATTGAAGTCAATGTTGATCTAAAAAGAGAGGAGTGGAGTATGAAAGGCATCACGGATAGATCAATACTGCACACGGATTTTTGATGTTGCTGTTAGTAATTAAAATAAAGGTAACGACTAGTGGAGCACTACAGCCTGTTATAATGAGTATGTCTCCAACAACATATATAAGCTACCTTCATGTTTCTTAACTTTTTCTCTTCCTGTCGCTATCATTTTTACGCTTTGTTAATCCACTACCACTTGACATAAATAGGATATTTGATCTTCTACGGGTTATATTTCTTAATACCGTTTTTCACGATGTATGAAAAAGATTGAGATAATGTAGACAACTCTATCCTTACCAAAGGTATAAAAGCTGCATCCGGTTGTACCAAAAACAAAAGTTTTAACCACTTGATTCGAGCTTGCTTTAAATTATTCGTCTTCGTATATTATTATTATTAAATTATCTAATTTACAAATAGTTTGAATGTGAATGAATTCATGTGCTTTAGACGGTTTGGGATGGAAGGGAAATTGGGGTGAGAGGTAGGTTGACGTTGTCGAATCAATTAGAATAAAATATTTTGGACCGACCGTATCCAACATGTTTTCTATTCTATCCCATACAAATTCTCTTATTTATTTCGCTTCATTCACCATACACTTCATCTACCATTTTCATTTTTTAGTATTTATTTATTTATTTAGACCACGTCCTTTTAGATTACAGTTTCAATTTTATTGAATAAAAATTAGGTGGACCGTCCAATGCAATATAAGTCTATATCGGAGAGAGAGTAAAGCAACTAGAGCTCGAGTTCAAGCTTGACTCGATCGAGTCAAGCTTTTGGCGAGCTCAAGCCCAATATATTGGCTTGAAACATATAATGAGCCGAGCTCGAGCTTTTGATAGCTCGGCTAGAGCTTTTATCGAGCTTTAAGTAAATGAGGGTTAATTTGAATATTAACCTAATTAGAAAGACTTACTCCATAAATAATTAATTAATTATATACCTTTCAAACCATAATTATTCCTACACAATATTTTGTATTCTACAATCTGATAACATTAGATATGGTCTTTTTGACTCTTGAATGTGTGGCATCAGGTGACAATTTAATCATATTTAGTCCAAGTTAGTTATGATTCATTTGTTTAGGTGTATGTCCCTTTTTTAAGGTCATTTTATGGTTTTCTTCATTTGATCTCAACTCCTTAATCAACTTGTTTAGGAGTTGGGATAGGGGTGTAAATGTGTAATCGTGTATTCATATACATATATTCGAGCTTTTCAAGCAAAGCTCAAGCTTTACTCGAAACTGAATCGAGCCGAGCTTAAGCCTGGGTGGTTAAAGCTTGACGAGCTATCGGACCGAGCTTGAGCCTAATTTTTTTTTTCGAGCTGGAGGCAACAAAATATTAAACATGAAAGTGTATGCGTACTTAACATTTTATGAATTAATAAAGATATATAAGGTCTTTTCAATTGTAATAGGATATGAACTTTTCTGCTTAATTTCGGCTTATCATAATTTCAGGAAAAAAACAGGCATGCCCGCAACGCGGCGGCCATCGCCATTCTCGTTATAACAAAGAGTCAAATTTTATACATTTTTCAGCTAAGAAATACACATTTTTAAATATTTAAAATATCAAACTCCACGCTTCTTTAATGTGTAGATAAATGTTGCGTGAATAATATCTCAACATTTGCAAATGTAGACAAAACAGTTAAAAAAATATTTAAAAAAATTAAATCCAAAAAAAAAAAAAAAAAAAAAAAAAAAAAAAAAAAAAAAAAAAAGGTACGCATGTATATAATTCTGGAAGAATAAAAGTGGTATAAATATATCAATCCCACATGCGTGTAAGAGCATTGGGTACCCTCGTGCCGTGGAGAAAAGTTGCTGCCACGTCGGCAAAAGTCTTCATGACACCAGAAATCTCATGATATCACATTCTGTCTGTAACCCGTGGCACCAGAAATTGTTGTGCCGTCGTCCATTTTTTTTCTTTTTTTTAACATAAAATAAAACATATACAATATAAACTAAAATAAACTTCATTAATTAAAAAAAAAAAAAAAAAAAAAAAAAAAAACACATTACAATTAAATTAAAAAAAAAAAAAAAAAAAAAGTTGCATAAAAAAAGAAGTAAAACTTATACTAGCCTAATATCCATTGCTCAAACACACACACACACAAATGTCCAAAGATCAAGTCCAATTTTCATATTAAAAAATAAAATGTGTGTCTTCTTCCTCGACCTGCTGCAAACACACACAAACACACATTAATAACTAAAAAAATTCACACAAAACACCAATTACACATCACAAATACAAATACAAACCCATCGAAAATTCAAAAAAAAAAAATCACGCCGCGTGGGCTGACCACCACGGCGCGAGCAGCCATGGCACCACCCACGTGTGGTGCGCCGTCGTCAAAAATTGGCTGGTGCCCATGGCGCCACCCATGGCTCATGCGTACCTCCTGCTCTAAAAATCATATTGCAAAAGAACTTAATTAAAATACTCTCCACAGCCACAAGTGTATAGAAATCATATGATCAACTCTATTTGTTTTTTTACTTTTTTTTAACCAATTTTTAAACACTTGAAAGCGTGACCCTTTTAGATACTGTGATTGATTTTTTTAACACACATTGATAAGTGTGTACGTTTTTCACACGCCTATAACCGTGGATAAATTCATGTTTATACACGTTTGTAATTGTGTTTGTTTTTAACACATCTTAGAGTGTGTAAATGTATAAATAAAAGTACACGTCTTCACAAGGCATGTAAAAATAACCGTGTATAATTAGACTTTTTTAGCGTTATCAACGTATATCCTGCGAAGCGTCGATAGTTGCGAATCTAGTTACTTGTTACATTGAGATAATTTGGATAAATCGTGATAATGATCGTTTTGTTTAAATGATTTGCTATTAAATATTTAAGCTATGATCATCAATGGTCACTGTCTTTGAATATTGTGTTCCTATAATATAATAGGTATAATACAACTAATAAGACTTGGTGTACCCTAACTCTTTTCTTAGTGGTATCTGATTAAAACTACACCCCTCTCCTCTCGGTTGAAATGGCTCGAATAATGAGGGGTGTGAGGCTATATGTGCTTGTGCGTGCCCGAGGTATGTAGTTTGATGTCTGAAAGTTTTTTCCTTTTGTGACTTTTAGCAACGACACGTGTCGTCGCTAAAAGTGTTGGTGCCACGATTCGTCCTAGACGAAAAATCTTAGTTGAAAGTCAAAGTCAAAAGTTTAAAGTTTTATCGTTTTGTGACTTCTAGCGACGACGTGTGTCATTGCTAAAAGTGGGCCGTCGTCAAAAGCGATTATTG
>JARVZY010009698.1:0-24994 GCA_030686995.1 Artemisia argyi
ACACTTGAGATTTGCTTGTCCTCAAGCAAACGTGCTTTTATTCTAATCAAAATACAAGTTAGGGGTCATTTAACACTAATATAAAAGTAATTACAACAAATAATCGTTCCACTAAAAACCAAAAACAAGCACGGAGGTTATACACTAGCACCTCACAAATAGTGTTTAGATACTCACATCTCTCAGGTGTAATAAAGTATATATCACAATATGGAAATGGAAAACATCTCTCACTAACTGTCATAACAAATAGATTACCATAGGCTTGGGAAATGATCAAACCTCCACCACTTGGCGTAAGCACCTAGGATAAACTATCAAAGATGTCTTTTAAAGGGTTATAACGTTAGGTGTAGGGATATGGAAAACACAGTTTTGTTGGATAAAGGCAATATTTACTGGTGGAGAGTTAATCATCTTCGTTAATTACATGTACAATATGGCGTTGCTAAGCCAAGACTCGACTCGACTTAAGCTAATCAAAATCTAACAAACTATGAAACAAACATAAAATGAAACGGGGTGGTAGTCCGTATGTTTTTCTCTTTCTCTTTCCCTTATTTTTTCTTTTTCTTGATTTTTTTTTATTTTTTTTATTTTTTTTTTTTGCATACACTCTTACCCTACTATCCAAAATAATATATCATAGGAAAATTGCATTCCCCTTACACTTGAATTTTTACATACTTTACAATAAACTACTTTAATGACTCGAATCAAGATAATCAAAATACTTGGAGTACTTTTAAGATTAACGCACATATGGGGGTAATATATGATGTTCTTCCCCATTACTCCATATTACTATTACTTTACCCATGAGTCCCAATCATCCCAAAACAATATGTACAAGATATGACTCGACTTAGCAACCATGTAATCAATTAGATAATTAACTAAGGGTTTAAACATGTAACAATAATGCACTAAAGATGAGTGCATACAAGGAAGGCTAAGGCGATTTGGTTGCACATTTGGGTGGATTGTAAATAATTCTTCCTTTAAGTAAGATGCTTAAAGTTAGAAACGAACAGATAGGCTCGGAGGGGTGTACTAGGGGTTTCGTGTACTAAAAATGAGTACAACGCTAAGGTGTGGGAAAATTAATTGACTTCGCTAGTCAAGTAATATGACTTAAATGGTCAAGTAATTATGATACGGTTTTAAACGCAAGGGTGATCCTAATGCCTCTTATCATGTAGTAAATCCTAACCACACGAATGTAGTCTCACTAGCAGTCTCGGGATGTATCACTAACGCAAGTTCTAGAATCTAAATACTACCGGTACACTCATAAGCACTAATAATGAATGTTTTTCCTAACAAATCTAAAGGAGAACCTCACATATTTGGGTGGAAAATTTTTTTAAGTGGTACGGTTTTTGTGCTAGTCATACAACTCCTATCCATGAGACGCTTGTTAAGGCTAAAGTTTCACTACTAAATGTTGTAAAAAATTTTAAATTTGGCGCTAAAATTGCCCTAGCAAGTATTTCTCTTAGTTTTATTACACACCTACTATCAAACAAACAAACTCAAGTGCAATTGTATCCTATAAGGTATCATCATTTACCCTCCCCTTACACTTAGGATGAACATTGTCCCCAATGTTCAATTAAAGGATCTAAAAGTAAAGAAGGTAAAAGAATGAAAACAAATACTCCCCTGATTCGTTCGGTGTGGATAGTGTGTCATCAAGGTTAGATCTTCCTCCAAGAAAATGAACTTTGAAAGCTTCTCTCCAGATATATAAATCATCTTCTTGTCATCATAGACGGAACTTGAACATTTTTGTTGGAGGGGCCAACTTGTAAAATATTTATTTTAGGGGGGCCGATATATACAAGGCTGAAATTTTTGTATTAAAAATGACTAAAACTATAAATAAAAACGTCTAAAATGTACATAGCGTCAAAAATTTTGGGGGGGGGGGGCCACAACCCCCCTCGGCCCTTAATATATTCCGTCCCTGCTTGTCATATATAACCTGTTAAACCTGAGAAAACAATCAAGGCAAACATCGCATAGAATCGGCGGCAATCTATATATACTAAAAAAAATCCTAGAAAACAAATTAAGATATAATGCTTGTGGAATGAATGTTTGCGGATTTCCTGGAGTATATAAAACTAAAGAATCAACAAAAACTTTAAGACTCCGGTTTAAACAAAACTCGCAAAATTTTTCAGAATTTTAGTACCTGACGCCGTCAGGTTGTAACTCCTGACGCCGTCAGAATGTTCCTGGAAAAATCTTATGTTAATTTTCCGGAAAATTTCTGGAAAAACTTATGCCTTATTTCCTGGAAAATCCTGCAAAACATCATTATAACACGATACAAGCATTTGACTCTAGCAGATACTAATATACATGCTCATTTAATATTGTAGTGAATCATGCTCATTTTCGTTCTTATAAAAAAATTTGGATTTGCTTACACTTAGCTTTTTCAAAATACCTTTATATGTAATTAAGACGAAGTTAAAAACAAAATAAAGCATTTTCACAATTTACTTTGAAACATGATTTACCAACAATAAAAATAAAACACGCATACGGAAACAAATAAAATCAAACAAATAAAAACACATAAAACATGGGTTGCCTCCCAAGAAGCGCTTTTCTTTATTTACGAGTCTTGTAGTTAGACTCAAGGTCATGGACTACCGTGTGTCACTTATGCTTACATATCCAAGTGTGAGCCATCTAATAGTTGCCTCATCTTTCTTGTAGTTATCACTTAGCTCTAAACATCCGCGATAATACCTTTTATTCTTTTCATGAGGATATTTAAGCCCTTTCCTTTTATCATTCTCACTTAGCATATCAAGGGGTGGATACCTATTACATTTCTCAATTGAAAAATCCTTGAACCTAGGGTGTGCACGGGGCATTTGGTAAACAAAATCTTCATTCCCATCCGAGAATGTAATTAACCCTTCCATAAGTTTTTCATCTAGGTTGGTTAACGTTTTGAAGGGTTTTCCAAACACATCTTGGGTTAAGTTGCTATCGATAAATTCTCCTAGATTCTCCATAACCATAAACTCAACCAGATAAACAAAGCTTCCTACAAACATATGCAATGTCATTGCCCTAGCAACAATATTATCTCCTTTGTATTCTAACTCATCTACCATAATTTTATTGTATTCACTACGCGAGATTATGTTCATTGGTAGAGATGAGTTAAGATAGGCATCAAAGCTCCTAAATCCGATCTTACAAGGAAACTGCATATTAAATAAGCTGTTATTCTCAATCCTTGTTCTAGGGTCGACATACCTAAGAGGGTTCATCTCATCGTCCATCCTATCCTCATTAATTACATCACCATCATCTAGGTCCTCATCGGAGTCCGAATAGTAAAAAGGACTAGCCCTATGGTCATTATCATGGTCAGACTCCTCCATCTCAGAATTATTGTCAAAGTGATGGTCAGGCGAGAGGTTAGGTGGGTTCTCATTTTCCACTAAAGGGATTGGGGCGGGTAGTTGGAAAACCCTACGACGAAAAACACGAACAACAGGAATCAAATGATCAATGATATTGTTATCCATCGAGATGGTTTACAAACAAAGGAACAAAGAAATGAGATAGACTAAAGAAAACCTAAAAATAAAAATAAAAATCTTACTAGAAAGGAATCTAGCAAGTAGACCTAATAAAAAGAAATTCTAACCTAGACAATAACTATTCCCCGGGCTGCGGCGCCAAAAACTTGATACGCGGGATTGCGCCCTCGCTACAGGTTTTACCTCTTAAGGGATCTTGAGAAGCTTGCAATCCCCGCCAGACAGTGTACCTGATCGTTGTAGTATAGTATAGTGACAAGTACCGGGGGATTGATCGTTCAACTCAGGAATAGTGTTCGCTAGGATTAGAAAGCCTACTAAACCAGGTCTAGAGGTGAGGGATGATTCTTTTTGTATTTTTATATTCTATAAAAGCAAGTAAAATCTCGGGTTTTAAAGGAGTGGGCCAATTAACTACAAATGCAATTAAAATGAAATAAAAAGAAATGAAAATAAACTAATGTGATTATATGGTGGAAACAATAATAAGAAAAGATGTGTTTACTTAGATTTCATTACTCCCTAGATATCTTTTACCGGTTGATTAGCTTGTTACAATTGCATGGATGACGGGTTATATTCCTTAATACTAGTCGTAGGGCCATGTACAATATTCCCTAACTCTATAAGCTCCTACTTCACTCCTATGTCGAGCCGACTAAAAGCTCCTAACATGGGATCACTAGAATTCACTTATGCCTTAAATACAACCAAAAATCGTAGTACACCTCCGATCATGTTTCTTAAGACGTTCAAGCAAGTTACCAATGGAAGTCTGCGAGTTTTCTTAAGCCTAACATCGAATACAATCATCCATAACAATTATAAACAAACCATCAACCAATAATCAACATCTAGGTTTCACTACATCTAAGCAAACAAAATAAAAACATAGCCTAGCATGTTTAAAGAAAGACAAGCATAAGATAGAATCACACAACACATAGACATATCGTATGATTATTGGAAAACTTATCTTCAATTAAGCATGGATGGAACAAGGGTTGGAACCCTTATTTTTACAGAAAATTCATCTAGGGTTTAAGCTCTCCAAAAGTTCTCCTAATGTTCCACACTTTACAGTGAAAAATTTGAAAAATATATATAGATAATACATCCTGACGGCATCACGTTGTAGCTTCTGACGCTGTCAACTCACCGCCAAATTAAGGATCGTATTGCCTAGATCCAATCTTGACGCTGTCAAAAAGGAATTAAGCTCTGGGCCGTCACATACATTTTTTTGGCATGAATATTACGATATTTAATCTAAACATCCTCTTCATGTTTTGATGATGACAAAGATGTAAGTTACAACATATAACGTAAAGTGCTTAAGTTACTTGTGATCACAATTCTTCTATGCATTCTTACGTCAACAAGCCTCGACATCTCAACGACTTAAGTATGCTTCAACTATCACTTAAGGTATGGATAAACAAGTGTTTAATACATCTCATGATCAAAGGGGTATTTAATTAACTAATACAAAGTTTATTTAATTATATAAACATATTATATATTTTTGAAAAACACTTTTGGTAATAAAGAAAAAATGTTTTAATCATACTAAATATATAATTTCAAACTTTTAACCAAAATTAGTTAGTTTTTCACCAAATAAACTTTCCCCACTAAAAGACAGAAAATCTGGTCGTTTCAGTAGGGCGGCCCCCTTAATTATAAGGGGCGGTCCCCTTAATTTTAAGGGGACCGGCACACAATTAAGGGGACCGGCCACGCTCCCCTGTCAGATTTGGTCAGAAATTTTTTCCTATAAATACCACCTCAAACCTGGAATTTTCTCACCTTTTGCACAAAAATTTTCAGATCCAATTCTCTCTAAACATCCTTCTAAAACCCTTTGATCATAAGATTATTAATCTTTGTTTCAAGTGATCCAATTTCTCATCACTCAAAGTGCAAGAGAAGAATTCTCCCTATCATAAAGCCAAAGATGTATTAGGATCTAGTTAGTGCTTATGTAAAGTTGTGAGTTATGTATATGTAATAAGTAGATCAAGATGATCTTACTTAGTAGTGATTCAATGAGTGAGTAAGAAGTAGTGGGAGGAAGTAGTAGTGTGGAGAAGACATGTAGTTGTGAAGATGTAGGTGTGTGATTAAGTAGTGGAGTTTAGAAGAAGTTGTGAAGTCGTGAAGACGTGAAGAAGTTGTGAAGCCGTGAAGAAGTTTAGAAGAAGTTGTGATGAAGTAGTGAAGTCGTGAAGTTGTGTAGTGATCGAAGTTGTGTTGTAAGATTGGTTCTAGCTACTATTAGAACTCGACATTTAGCTTAGTGTCGTAAAATGGTGTAAGCAAAAGTTGTGTACGGTTTTCTCCGCCAAAAGGGAGCTTGTTGAGTAGTGAAGAAAACTCTCGAGTAGGTGACTCGGGGAGTGGAGTAGGAACAAGGAAGGTGTCCTTGTAGCCGAACCACTATAAATCATCGTGTCCGGTTTGCATTTCCTTTCGCTTATCTCTTATCATTTGTTCTTGCATTTCTCGCTTTACTTCTATGCTTGCCTACATGTCTTAGTTGTTGCTTATATAGTTGTGATGATTGATTGTGTTGAACATAGTAGTTAATATTGTGATTGTGTGTATAATTGCATGATATGGTCAAATAGATTATTATTCACACTTCTCATATTATGTTTAACTTGATAGATAATTTGATACAAAACGTTTTAAGATTTTAAAAGGAAAACGTATTCACATAAAGATCGACCAAAGCTTACATATATAATTGATCATATTGATTATATGTTGTTTTCATACTAAACTCTAATTGAAGTTTTCCAAACAAACAATTGAATAAATTTGAATCAACATTTTGAAACAAAGTTTTTATAAAATCAAAAAGAAGGGAAAACTATTCAACCCCTCTTCTAGTTTTCCAAAATTGGTACCAGAGCCACGTCGCTCAAATTTTCAAAACAAATGGTTTTAAAAATTGAGTACGATCCATGTATCAAATTACCCATTAAGGAGGATTTAATATGAAAAGTGTTTTGTTAATTAACTTGTATTAATTTTGATATTATATACATTAATTATACTAGCTCGAGATAAGAATTATGCTTAAAACAAGTGTTATATGTTCGTTCTTAAAATCAGAAAGTTACACACCTTCACACAAAGTCAAAAAACAATTTTTAACAAAAATTGCATTTTTGATTATCAGATGGGCGGCCCCTTTAATTGTCTGGGCGGCCCCCTTAAATACTGGGCGGCCCCCTTAAATTTAAGGGGTCCGCCTGTCTGTTCGATTGTTTTTCAGAAACTTTGAAAAATCATATAAAATTAACCGTAACTACGTAGAAGTCGTGCCACCCGACGTTTTAAAGGTAATTGAGTCTACTTTCATTTAAAAATACTTACAAGTAACCATTACAAACTTAAATAAGTCAGAAAGTTAAAATACTACACGAAGGTCAAAAATTTAAGTCTTGTTTTAACGTAAAACTTGTATTTTACCTTTTCCTTCGAGTCGGGCATTCCTTGTCGATATATGTTTGAAAAATTAAGTATTTATGTTTTCAAAATATTGATCTTAATTAAATTTTAAAATGGATAGGAAACTATTTTATTTTTAAATAAAATCGAGCTAAGTAAACATTGGTATATATAATACACAAAACGACGACAAGTGTTATATGTGCTATGTGAACTCATTTGTGATTTTACTTTGTTAATCGTTGCTATTAGTAATTTAGCTATTTGAATATCTTAGTATATGTGCCTTGTACTCTATTAGTTTATAGCTAGTTTTCTGGCTTATACTTAACTAGATCTTATGTTAGATTTCTTGCGTTAGGATTGCAATATTATGCTTGCATTGCATATAGGTATAGATGGCTTAATGTTACTCAAACATCTTGTAAATAAGTTAAATCTAAACACCTAAACATTTCAAACAATTTATTCTATTCTTCACAACACACTTAAATATTTTCAACAAATTATCTTGTATTACCTTAGGTTGTTTGAATAAGAGAAATTAAATTATTTTAAAACATTAGTAGTTATATAAAAGAAAAAGTATTTTCAAAATCTAAGTGTGTTCATAATAAGTAATAATGAAGAGTCTTTCACATAAACAAAACATATAACAAACATGAAGTAATAAGTTAAATTTCAATCATTCACTAACCTCACTCATAAATAATCTTAGGATTAATGGAACACACTATCAAAATGTCTATTTATTTTAAATAAGTGTTTGTGAGGGTCAAGAAAGATCTTGATATTTTATCAATTCATTATTCAAATTATGGTTGATATATTCATCAAATCTAATTGACGTGTTTTTTAGTGTTGACAAGAAATTGGATTGCTATTTGTTTAGCTTCAAGATTATATCAAATTACAACAAAAGATATAGTCTTGAATCTACATACTCAATCATACTAGATTGATATGAAAATAGTTACATCCTTTGTAGATGAAAAGAATATGCATTGGATCATAACTCACACTTGTGTTGACAATGCCATATTGAATCTACTTGTCTAATAGTTGTGTTCCAAATATTAGAATAACATGTTTAACACATGCATAAAATATACAATGAAGTAGGATTGACGACTTGGATGTTTCATCTGAAATATTCAAGCAATTTACATTGCAAAATAATGGATAAATGTGTCATATCCGAAAAACCAAACATGAGCAAACTAACAACATATGTAAACTTTGCTCACACTACTTAAAATCATCACTTCAAGCTAAAATACATATTTAAGAACAATACACACTATATATTATATGTACTTCATTTTCTTTGTAGCATGAATGGTTGTGTTACAAGATAATGCACTACACTTTTCTTTTTGAAATAATTTAAGTTATTAGAATTGAAAAATAACTTGTCACAATGCATAAACAAGTAAAATTCATTTTGTTTCAAATACTAGTTAAAATTATGATATATATAACATTGGCAAAAATCATAGAAAATAATATTTGCTTTAGAATTTATAAATGTCTAGTTTTGATATCATTTGTGAATCACAATCTCATTTAAGATAAATAATCATAATGAGATTCATTTTTCAAGATATGCTAAGGAGCATTCTTAAATCAAGCACATTTATTAAATCAAGTAATATGCCATCAAAACCAAATAACCGGTTAATCATGAACAAAAGATTAAAACTTTGCGTTTACTCTTATCTAAACATTTAACACATCTCTATTGGGATAGTGAGTAAAATATATCATGTAGACTTACCTTCATAAAAACATGATGTTTGAGTCACATTAAGCCAAGTATTAGTGAATCAAGCAAACTTCATATTTGGTACTCTTCGATAGGTAAATTTAGGAACTCAATTTCTTCTAAAAAGAGAATGACTACTGGAGAATCTATTGACTAGAAATTCAATTTAACCTAACGGTTGAATTGCTTCTATATGAGAAGTTGGGTGTGTGTAACCCGTAAAAATGGTCGTGTTTAGCCTGAATTGAGCACCACTAGTAATAGTCTCATACTCATTCTCCAACTTGATTAAATTGCTCTTCCTAAATATACCTAATGCTAGTTTACTTTTATGAACTTTGCTCCTCATTAGATGCTTTCATTCCTAGATTTATGGCATATCGCATATATGTTATTTCTAGATGATTATTTGCTCCTATGTAATTTGATTGTATGCCTTTACATGGTTTACTCTATATGTATCATTCATCTAGGTATATTTTTCTTACCTTTAGATCCTACACCCTCATTTCATGAGAACCTTAGCGTCATAATCCGATAGGTCATATTAGTCTCATAATATATCCGGATGAGCATGAATTTAATGGGAAGGGAAATCACACTCACTCACATATATCCTTCTACCTCACACCCAAAACCGAGTCATCCTTTATACTACCAATCTTGAGTCATCCACCGTTTCCATGTCCCCAAAGAAACCAAGAATCAATATCATACCTCCTAAATCACTCCTTAATAATACCTCCTAAACCAACACGTTTTATCTAACCAATCCAACACCTATTATCCTTCCATAAACACATAATCAAAATCATCATTCAACCCATCATGTCATCTCCCAACAAACCTAACATCATTGTTATCACCCCACATACAACATCCAAACTACCATCCACACATGAAGAATCACTTTCATCCATACCTTCATCATGCTTTCATGATCACCCAAATGAAACCATTCTTTTAGCTCAACAAGACAACCTAACTATCACCCTCACTCATAAACTTCCACATTCATCTCACTCAATTATACCAAATGGCCCTTTTGAGGATCATACTCAATATCAAAACAATAACCATCAATCTCATCCAAACATGAATCATAAGTTTCATGACCAAACCTCAATCCCTAATCACAATCCAACTCCACCATCATCACCTTCCTCCGAACATGAAAAGTTCATTGAAGAGCTCAAAGAAGCTCATGAGCTTAATGCTCTTCTTGCGTTGCATCTTATTCAACGCAATTTGGATCAACAACCTACCTCCACCAACGCATCTCCATCAAACAATTTGATCCATCTTGAAAACCATATCATAAATTGCATTTGTTGCACCTACCTTGAAAAACAAACCTTTGTTCTCAATGAACATCTCAATTGGATTGAGTATCCACTCACTAGGACGACTCAAGATTACACCAACACTCCATCACCACCACTTCTATGTTCATCTCCTAGTGCTCCCAATGCACCATCTAAAACACCATCAACTCAAGGAACCTCTACCTCCTCCATACCATTCTCATCATCTCCTATCAATCCACCAACATATAACCCCGTCCCATGGAGCTTACTTGAAGCTCATGGAGACACTTGCCTTTGTTGCATCCACAACCGAACAATTGTGTTCGGACTAAGAGATGAGATACAATACATGTTTTCTCACATTGAAAACTTGTTGCATCCTCTACCACCAACAACAAACACAACACCTCCACCACCATCAACAAAACACCTAAAAATCCCATGATTCACTATCATCCACCCTTGTCGAACGATATATTAATCTAAACCATAATTGTCAACCCTTTGTTATCACCTTCCCTTTACATTCACGATCATCCCTCCTCATTCTCCTACATTTTCCTAGGTTCTAATCTTTGCATTAGGTTCTAATTTTTTTTTTTAATTTAGGTTGTTGTTTTTAAAACAATAATTGCATGTGTCATACTTTTAGTGCATATACCTAATATGTCCATATATTGTTCCCCTATTAGTTTCATGCATATATCTATTATCATCATTATATATATGTGCACTTGTCTACTAACTTTGTTTTGAAGGATTACTTCACCGCTCGATTTTTTGGTAGCCAAAACAAGTTTTGAGCATACACCAAGGGGGAGCATTGAGGTTGATACGATCAAGGCTTCACTTACGATGATGCAAGCTCGCCTTCTACATTCTATCTCAAGAGTTCAAGCGTAGTAGAAGTCTCGTCTTAGAGTCCACCTTTTTGCTTCGACAAAAGGGGGAGAAGAAGTGTAAACAAGTAACTTATACATTTTACTATAAGTTATAATTTATATAGTTTGTCATCATCAAAAAGGGGGAGATTGTTGGCATGAATATTACGATATTTAATCTAAACATCCTCTTCATGTTTTAATGATGACAAAGATGTAAGTTACAACATATAACGTAAAGTGCTTAAGTTACTTGTGATCACAATTCTTCTATGCATTCTTACGTCAACAAGCCTCGACATCTCAACGACTCAAGTATGCTTCAACTATCACTTAAGGTATGGATAAACAAGTGTTTAATACATCTCATGATCAAAGGGGTGTTTAATTAACTAATACAAAGTTTATTTAATTATATAAACATATTATATATTTTTGAAAAACACTTTTGGTAATAAAGAAAAATGTTTTAATCATACTAAATATATGATTTCAAACTTTTAACCAAAATTAGTTAGTTTTTCACCAAATAAACTTTCCCCACTAAAAGACAGAAAATCTGGTCGTTTCAGTAGGGCGGCCCCCTTAATTATAAGGGGCGTTCCCCTTAATTTTAAGGGGATCGGCACACAATTAAGGGGACCGGCCACGCTCCCCTGTCAGATTTGGTCAGAAAATTTTCTCTATAAATACCACCTCAAACCTGGAATTTTCTCACCTTTTGCACAAAAATTTTCAGATCCAATTCTCTCTAAACATCCTTCTAAAACCCTTTGATCATAAGATTATTAATCTTTGTTTCAAGTGATCCAATTTCTCATCACTCAAAGTGCAAGAGAAGAATTCTCCCTATCATAAAGCCAAAGATGTATTAGGATCTAGTTAGTGCTTATGTGAAGTTGTGAGTTATGTATATGTAATAAGTAGATCAAGATGATCTTACTTAGTAGTGATTCAATGAGTGAGTAAGAAGTAGTGGGAGGAAGTAGTGGTGTGGAGAAGACATGTAGTTGTGAAGATGTAGGTGTGTGATTAAGTAGTGGAGTTTAGAAGAAGTTGTGAAGTCGTGAAGACGTGAAGAAGTTGTGAAGCCGTGAAGAAGTTTAGAAGAAGTTGTGATGAAGTAGTGAAGTCGTGAAGTTGTGTAGAAGTTGTGTAGTGATCGAAATTGTGTTGTGAGATTGGTTCTAGCTACTATTAGAACTCGACATTTAGCTTAGTGTCGTTAAATGGTGTAAGCAAAAGTTGTGTACGGTTTTCTCCGCCAAAAGGGAGCTTGTTGAGTAGTGAAGAAAACTCTCGAGTAGGTGACTCGGGGAGTGGAGTAGGAACAAGGAAGGTGTCCTTGTAGCCGAACCACTATAAATCATCGTGTCCGGTTTGCATTTCCTTTCTCTTATCTCTTATCATTTGTTCTTGCATTTCTCGCTTTACTTCTATGCTTGCCTACATGTCTTAGTTGTTGCTTATATAGTTGTGATGATTGATTGTGTTGAACATAGTAGTTAATATTGTGATTGTGTGTATAATTGCATGATATGGTCAAATAGATTATTATTCACACTTCTCATATTATGTTTAACTTGATAGATAATTTGATACAAAACGTTTTAAGATTTTAAAAGGAAAACGTATTCACATAAAGATCGACCAAAGCTTACATATATAATTGATCATATTGATTATATGTTGTTTTCATACTAAACTCTAATTGAAGTTTTCCAAACAAACAATTGAATAAATTTGAATCAACATTTTGAAACAAAGTTTTTATAAAATCAAAAAGAAGGGAAAACTATTCAACCCCCCTTCTAGTTTTCCACAATTTTGACCCTGACGGCCTTGGTGACACCGTCAGGTCAATTGCACTAAAAATGTTCTGGGCCGTCATGTGTTTTTTCCACTTCCACCTCTTTTGCCAAGCTTGACGCCGTCATGTGTGAAGTCTTGACGTCGTCAGGTACTGTTCACAGCAAGGATTTTGAGACTTTGCCGTTTTCTTCACTTTTATGCTCCAAAAACGTCCAAAATGCTTCCTTTTCCAGATTTCTTCTCAAAAGTACCTAAAATGACAAAAGGAACGATTTAGGGTAGTAATTGATCAAATAATCACGAATTCGGGCTTAAATGACCCCTTAAAAGCGGTACAGTTTTCGCCTTATCAACAAGAGACAAGATATACATGTAAATGAATGAATTTTGGTAAAAACAAACTCTTTAACTGTTCATATTGGTTGAGCTGAACGATTTAACTAAAAGGGAAATGGGTCAGCCGAGTTGAAAGCCAACTAAAGAGGGTTTTTAGATGAACAAAAACCTCCTAATTCTGAATTTAAAAAAAGAGTTAATATTACTTTTGCAACAATAAAGTATTTGTCGTCATCTTAGCACATTATATGGTTCTTAAATTCAGTTAAGTGCATACAAAATGTGTTTGTGAATGGCCCAACCCATTTCAACCCGCACTTCAGAAATATATTTTGACATGAACCCATTTTGGTCAGTTACTCAACCTGCCTTACTCAACACATTTGCCCACATCTAACAAACACCAAGACAAACCTCATATGTTACGGTTCCACCAGATGTTGCTGATTGCTTAAGTGTCACATTAGATACGGCACCATTAGCTAAGAGAACACATAGAGCTCTAGTATTATTCTGTGAGAACCACATTAATTGTTCGAACATATCCTGTATTTAAGAAATTACAACGTTAGTAACCGTTTCCCGCACGACCGCACATAAACAAAACAAGGTGCGATTTGATAATATGAAAACTGAACAAAACATAAATCACCCAAAGAATATCTCGCAGACTTAACACTAGGTATCAAATTCAAAATGTAGAAAAAGAAACACCCATAATAATCTACTTTTCGGATATGTTTTTTAGGCATAATAGCATCGAACAAACGGCTAATGATACCATCTGCAACACAGTAACACAAGTTCAATTTAATTTCGAGAAATTAAGCTGTAAAATCCCAATGTGCCAGAATATTATTACTCATGCAAGTGTGAGACAGGTGCTAAGTTCTTATTTCTGGCACTGAACTAAATTTACTATTTACTGAACTAGAATGAAATGGCAATAAGATCTGCGTTTAGTACATTACACACAGTAGGCTAACAGTAAATGCCACTAGGTCTTCTGAATAAAAGTAGATGATTTCAATGGTAACTGGGACACAAATTCATCCCTCACGTATGGTCAAGAATCTAGTCAAAGAAAAGGTTGCTTTCATATTCATCTTTCACACCATGATCCAACACACAAAAATAATTGAACATGTGCATGATCAGCACTTAATTATAAATGCAAGGGGTGAAGTACTAATTAGATAAACTAAGCATTAGCTATGTTGAAAGCTATGTGGCATGAATACCAATAAATGAAATGAATTTAGTATTTCTTAGAAATCAACCTCAATTACAACCGAATAGAGATGTGCAACATCCAAAAAGGTAAACATCAACAAACCGAACGAAGAAACACACAAGAATCATGGATGCTCCTCTCCAGCTTTAACATCGAGAATATGCGCCATGAATCCCACTCCTGGTGAACCTGCAAATGATTTTTTTTCAGATACGATAAATCTAATGAATTTCGCAACTGTACTTAATAACCAAGGTCTTCTATAATAAAAAAAAGGATTCCTCAAAACCAAATATGTTAACATACTAAAAACACAATCATTGATCGCTCCAACACATCACATTTACTAATTATTAACACATATTTGATTATACTGAAAACGTAATAACATGGTGATCATATATGTAAGACGGTTACAAATATATATGCTTACCACTATCTCATTTAAAATACGAACACGGCGAAGATGCTCAACTTATGGTGGAACTTAATGTTAGATATCATATCTAAAAATATAAGTCAACCGCATACTCGTAGTCAAGCAAAAAAATTGAACACCTTTAAAAAAATTTCCATCTTTTATAATAATTTGTATAAAGTATACAAGCATAAGAAACATTATAGAAACATAGACTAATAATCCCAAGACAAACAATATTCAACTAGTAGCAATTTATTAACCAACAAATAAACAAATAAAAAAATAAAAGTTACAATTATAAACAATATATATATAAAAGTTAGCAATTTATTAACCACCACCACCGTCACCACCTGCAGTTGGCGGTAGCAACATCACCGGTGAAACAGAAATAGACACAGATTCACCAGCCGTATACTTCTTGGGTCTACCTCTCTTACGTTTCACTAGTTCAGTTCTTGACGTCATCACAGGGGTAGCATAATTGTGTTGAGTACCGTTAGGGTTGTTGGTGTACATAGTAGGTGTTGTTCTGTCAGTGTTGTTGTTGTATGATAATTGTCTCATGTTGTTGGTGTTTGACATTGTTGTTGTTGCTGCTTCTTCATATGATGACATGATTTTGTTTTTCTTAATTTTTCAGTACCAGGGTTGAGTAAAAAAGTTTGGATTGTACTTTCCTACCTGAATTGTTAGTTTGGAGATTTGACAAGTTTTGACATAAATTTTGGAAGGATTTGTAAAAAAGTTACTTGTACCAAAACAGGTTATTATCATTTCCATAAAATTTTAAGAAAAATGTTATTGCTTATTTTCAGTATTGGTTTATTTGTTAAATTCTTAGATATTTTTTTGGTAATCCCTTCCAACATTTTTCGTGCTACGGAGCGGATGTTAAGGCCGGCTGTAATGGGGCATATAAGACACATCTCACCCCTTTAACGATGTGTTTCTTTCAAAACATAACCCTCTAATGACGCATCGTATGATCATTTTATTGAAATGTGGTATTGGTCGAGATTGGCTTGTGATGTTCGTTATAGGTGTATGTGTGTGAATATATTGTGGGATATATTTTGTTTAAGTAGGATATGTTAGGGTGATGAAATTGGTTAGTATTTTATTACACTTATTTGTTAGTGATGTTGGTAGGGAAGTGAAATATGATGTAACGTTGAGTTTGCGGTGTCAATGTTGTAATCAGTACACCTTGTTTAAGATCAGTACATAAAGTTTGAAATACTTTTTGATTTGGTAACACGAACTCGAAAGTCATAACAAAAGTTTTGTCGTAACAAGACATAAAGCATTAATGATAATTTACTACAATTCTTTGTAAAAAATAAAATCATCTGATGATAATAAAATGTTAATATTGTTTTTATTATTTTGAGATAAAACATGTGTTTTCCGTAGTTTTCATCCGATGATGATTATTCATTAGCTAGTGATTACATAATCATAATTTATATCTTAACGACAGTCTTAAAGCTAGTTAGAAAAAGTTTTTGTTGACTTTTTGAGGATTCACATTTTAATGGATTAACTCATACAATATAAAAAGTCATGCAATTAATCTCGTATACAATCTATCAACTTTTACTTTAAGGATTCAAATTTTCAAAGACAAGCTAGAGAGCTGTCCCATAAAGCCTTAGCTTTTGGGTCGTTCGTGTGTGCATTGTTTGATTATATACATACTAGACAACGAGTTAATAGTTACAAAGTAAATGGTAGCGATGAGTGATGGTATGAATAAAATGAGACTTGAAAGGCACTACAATCTTCATGACTCCATGTCATCTTATACATGTATTTTTCACTATAAAATGACATAGCCTAATGTTTATCTCCTTGCTACGCGTTGAAAAGACTATTTCCCCCCTCAACTTAGCTTTGTATTTATTTTATACACTTCCTTAATCAATTAAGCTACTTCTAGTATTTATTACTCCTCTAGTCCTCTTTAACCAACATATATAGACAACATATAAAGAAACATGCAGAAATGTTAGTTTTTTTTTACTTTGTCCCCATCAAGCCAAGAATATTGCATATTAGTCCCTCTAGGTCTATTTAGGAAAGTAAGGTGATAAGACTTTCAGAACTTTTTGTTTCGTGTTTTCTCGTAGTCTTTTTTCTATCTTGAAATTAATCGGAACAACAATTATAACCGAGCCAGTCGTGATATAGGATGTATGTGATTCAAATTTCGCTAGTTTTGCCGCTCAACCACTATCGAATTTGGATTGTGTTAGTGGACCTTTAATCTAAGCAAGTGTTGTGAGACTTTTCTTTCGCTTGATTTTAACATTTTGAAACTTCACTAGACTGAATTCACATATCCGAATTGAAATGAACAGAAATGATGAGAACAAATCAAGCGATTTTTGTTGAATCCTCACATTTGAATCTAAACAAAAAAAATAATAATAATAATAAAAAAAATAACAGCAAATTTATAATATTACAAAAGAAAAAAAGAAACTAGTCAAGATGTCGAATTTCAAAAGAAAAAAAGAAAAGAAAAGTATAGAAAGCATAGGACAAACTGAACATAAAAAAAGAAACAAGGACTAAAGTGCAAATTCCATCATAATGACATCATCATGATCAACCACCATTACTCCATGCCAAATAATTCTATCAAAACCCCCAATCACTCCCCAGTCCTTTTCACAATTAATTAAAAAAAAAAAAACTAATAATATCTATCTAGATCACTGTTATTATTAATATTACTATGTAGGAAGGAAGATCATACAATACAACTGAAATTGAATTTGTATATGGCTGGAAGTGGTGGTTTAAGGTTTTTAAATAATCCGTTTGGGGATACGACTTATACAAAAGTATTTGTTGGAGGACTTGCTTGGGAGACTCAGAGTGATACTTTACATGCTTATTTTCAACAGTTTGGTACTATTTTAGAAGCTGTTGTTATTACTGATAAGCATACTGGCAGATCGAAAGGCTATGGCTTTGTAAGTAGTTTTCACTTTCTCAAATTATGGTGGAATATTCATTTCTATAACTATGTTTACTCATGATTATAACTGAAAGAAAAGGTAAATTAATCAAGTACTAGATGAAAATTCAGGAGAATTCTTTCTTGTCGTGCGACACTATAGGACTCCCCCTAGTTCCGCTACCGAGTATGTTGAATTTAACTTACTTAATTTTGCTTATCTGGTTAGGGAAAATTGTTATTTTTAATCGCTAGTTTAGGGTTAAAATAGATTATGCGTTTGCAAAAAAAGCAGGTCTCAACTAGCTTTACCCAAACTGATATTTGTCTCTAAGAGAGCTCGGTATGGAATGCCGTAGGCTCGTTATAGGGTCTGTACTAACGTTCGTTATCGGTTTTTTATTTTTTTAACGTAAACTAAAGGAGTAAAACTGTAGGGAGGGTGTTTTTTGGTTTTGTGTTTTAGGAATGTTGTAGACCAATAGCTGAAGTGGTGTGTGTTATAAGGTAAAAGTGCTAAGAAACATTGGTTTGTGAGAATTTGCTTTTCGCAAATGTAGTAATCAAATAATCTCTTCCAAAACGCAAACCTGTAAAAGTACAAGTTTTTTAACATCACGATTTTAATATTAGCTCTTTTGTTAATAATGAGACGAAGAAAAATTATATGATTCAGTCAGTTGGTCCTTATGTTTTGAATACTAGTCGTTTTACGTAATAAGAGAAGGCAAACTAAACATGAAATTTCTTGCTTGTTTTCGCGATAAGATATATTTTTGACTGAAAAGGAAGACATTTGAGCATAGAATTCTTGTGCTTGTTCAGTTTTTCTTGATGATATAGGTTTGGTTTACTATTTAAATATATTTGCGTGAGGGAACTAAATAAATGTTGGCTTCTAAGAATTTAAATGAGCATAGTATGTGTATGTTGGATGTTGAACTTATGAAGACCATATTGGGTTATTTGTCTCTGTATCCCAATTAGTGTACCAGTTCCTATTTCAGTGTCTTCTGTACATTTCCGGAGCAGACTTTAGGTCTTCCGCCAATAACCGTGTCCTTGGTCGAATTTGAAGTTTTCAGCACTTGATGATATATTAGATTCAGAGTGCCAGAGAATAAAGCTAAATTTTTGGGCTTTGTAGATTTTTGTCATTACTCATAGGTTCTTTAACTTAATAGTTACTATAGTATTTTGAGTGCCAGAGAATAAAGATAAATTTTTGGGCTTTGTAGATTTTTGTTTTATATGCATCCATTTTCATGTCTCCTTGAGTCATTAGTCATAGGTTCTTTAACTTATAGTGTTTTGTAATTCTCATTTTGCTCAGGTAACATTTCGTGATGCTGAAGCTGCAAACAGGGCTTGTGCCGATCCCAATCCAATTATTGACGGCAGAAGGGCCAACTGTAATTTGGCATCACTTGGTCGGCCCCAACCGTTGCCTTTTGGTAAGATTCTAACCTTTAATCTAATTACATGTATCCACACCATTCTTTCATTTTCTCCTAATATCATTTAGATAGTCGTGAGCATTGGTGAGTCCATCCCTGTCTAGTTTTCTTCATAGCAGTATTCGGACTTTCTAGTACCATCCAACTCATTCTGTATTCTAGAAGAAATAAATTGACAATACTGAGATATTCTCACCATTATGAGTGGTTTATTTGTTTAATATGTATAAGCTTAAAGTTTATGCGCACTTGGTTCATGAAACTATGTTTCTGTGGATGCTGTAGCTAGAGTGGAAACTATCACACGAAACTGGTAGAATCAACGCATGGATGTTCATTGCAACTGAAAAGATAACCATTTGACTTCTTTACTCTTTGGATCTACATGAAAATATAAACAGAAGAAAGATGGTCTCTTCATTAACCCTTTACTTAAAGAACCTTGCATAGCACCTCTCAGTACTAGAATAGGCTACTTGAAGAACCTATAAGGCTATTAGCTATAGCCTATATGTTGACTATAGGCTAAAGTGTTAAATTCACTTAGTTGATGCCAAGGGTATCTTTGCAATTGATAACATTCATTCGTTGCTTTGCAAAAATGTTAAATTCACTTAGTTGATGGCGAGTATATTGTATGATACTGTATTACACTATTCTGTTTTTAAATATAAAATCCCTAAGAAAACTTATGCACAGGACAAATGTAGTAGAAAACTAGAAATACAAATTCAGGGGACTGGCCACAACATAAAGGCAGATTGGAGTAGATATAAGGATATCTAAAGGAAGTTTTTGAGGTGTCAGTTGGGTAAAAAGTTATGCATTTCCAGCGAAGATAGTAAGGTCTATTCAATATAGTTATATGAATCAAGTTGAGCTAAACGTTTTGTATTTGCTTTGTCAGCGACACTTTGGTGGGTTCTTAGTGGCGAGAGAGATGAAAATGTTTTAAGTATTGACATGAGAGTAGGTTAGAAATAGATAAAGCTATTGGAGTACAAGTGCATAGACAGGTACGTGTTCCGTAAAATAGACAAATATAATCTGATTGCCTCATGGATCATTCCAAAAATAATACAATCATTGGCAAATTTTAAGCCTTGGTCTTTGAGTTTGTAAAATTCTTACCTTTTTAACTTCTTGCAGGTGAGAGAGCGCTAGGCAGTAGGCAACTGTAAACTGTATTAGTACTTTTACATTTTGCTAACTACTATATATTTGTATGTTTTTTTACTTGTATCTATATTTACATATTGTATACGTTTTAAGTGTGTATTGTATGCATCTTATGTTGTGTATCATATATCGTATAATATAGACTGCATACGACACGAGAGGACCAATATCATTCGTCGTTATGTGATGTGAATTTTCAAGTTGGTTTTTACTTGTAGGACGTATGAGACCCGCAGCACCGTACTTCGGTGGTCTACAGGGGGGACCATTTGATGGAAGACCGAATTACCGTCCCCCGCTTCCTTACAACTATCAGCAATTCCCGTATTCCTTATATGGGTCAGTTATTGTTTCAAATATCATTATCAATAGTAAGACAACAGAGGAGAATGATCTCTGCTCTGAATTGTCAGTATAGAAATGGGAAGAGATATAGTTATTGTATGTTTAATTGTCACTTGCTGTATGGTCATGCTGTTTTTCTGTAACCCATACATGTGATAGAGGGGAAAACGTCAGCCCATTTTTGTAATAAACTGATAATGGGTTAATCTGAGCTGTCTTTAACTAATACCAGGTTGGTTGGTCATGGTTAAGCATTTATTTTTTCGAAATGCGAATGTTGAACATTTTTAACTGGAAACTAATAGGTTAAGTGGGTTGAAGTGTACTCAAATGATAACAATTTCTTAAAGTTCTTCATGCGGGAAAAATTGATCATTGAATTAATCAAGTTTTCTGTAATCAAATATGATACATAGATGTATTTTTTAAATTGACCAAACAGTAAAAAAAGAAGATGGCTGGTCGAAACCTCATTCATACTGACATATCTTAAGCATGTATCCGTTTTTACTCGAACCTATTAGCTAACCCGCCTGCTTGCACATTTTGCTACCTGTAAATTATTATCAAAGCTAATGCATTTGCATAAAAATATATGTAAATGCATATTGTAGTACAAATTAAAATGTAAAATCTAGTACTTGAATTAACTGTGGCCATTGTATTGATTGGAAAATTGGTTTTGATAGGTATGCACCTTATGGGTCCGAATATGTCTACCAGCAGGTGAATAAACTTGAATCTCTTGCTGCTCATATTTTTTAGGGTTAATTCCATATCTACCCAAACCCAATACAAACCTTAAAATGTCATATTTACTCAATAAAGATTCATAATGACATGTTTATCCATTAGATTACAAAATTAAATTTACTTTATTAAAATTTCATTTTACTCTTAATAATTATAAAATGGCTAAATAGTAAATACCCACCTTTACATACATATAAAATGTCTAAAGCCAAGTTAATTTGACATCAACAAGTTCAACTGATATAACAAACAACATAATATGTAATCAAACATATATTGAATTCCTAACAATAGCTTATCATGTTGGACTTCTAATTCATCCAGAGACATTACTTGTTATGGAAATTTGTTTCCAAATGAACCAGTGATACATGGTAATGGCGAAGAAATAAAATGTATGCTAAATAGGCTCAAATATTCACACCATGAAAGGAGGGTATAATTGTCAAACATTCTTTTGTCGATAACTATTAACTTTTTTAAAGTATTAATAATGATTAAGTTAATTGGGAATATGACATTTTAAGGTTTATATTGGGTATGTATGTCATTATGAAGTATAATTGGATATGAAAAGTTTTAAATTGGGTGGATATGGAATTATCCCTATTTTATAACATCTACGTAGTTGGCTAGTTTTGGATTGTTGAAGAAATATTTATAATTTTGAATTTGTCAGGTCCCATATAGTCCTTACATGGGTCAGCTGCAACATAATCCTCAGATGTTTGGCGTACCTAGCTCCATCAACACAAATGTGTTTCCGTTTAGTCAAATGGGACCTCTCCCCCCTGGAAGCCCAGGTCCTAGAATGCTCCAGGGGATTGTAGCACCTGGTCCTCATGTTCTACCATATGCTAGACCAAATATCGGTGGGGCAACCCCAGAAACTATTCCAATGTCTCCAGCACCATACCTTACAGGTAGTTTTTTTTATTTTATTTTTTCCCTTTAGCATCAAATCTTTATTAAGTAGTTCCTTTAGCCTTCAAATTCTTATTAATCTACAAATTTTTACCAATAGGGATGTGATTCTCTGTGTAGTGTGTGTTTCTATCTGTTTCTGGAAAACATGTTATTATGTGTCTCTATTTTTTTGCTGATATATGTCTCTCGTTAACACATACCTTATTTTTGGTAAAAATAGAATAAACTGAAGAACAAAAGAGACAATTCTTTACCTCATATATACGCGACAAAGCATTTTCATCATAAATATCTTCATGCCTAATTTCTACCCATGAGTTGTTAATGTGGTTGCAAAGTAGTTTCATTGGTGATGGCTCTAGTAGTGACAGGTGTTAGCCATGCCGCCTGTAGTCGCTGTTCTGAAAGGCATGTGCCTAGACTTTACACTAAATTATATCAATAATTTATTGTTTTTTAATTTAAGGTAATTAGTATAGGGTAGTAAAAATTCCATTTTGTCAAGTTTAGGGTACCATTTCTGCACCCTTAAAAGTTTAGGGTACTAGATGATCCAGTTTGCCAAATTCGGGGTACTAATATGTGTTTTGGCCTTTTTAGTAAGGGGTGTTTAAATGCACGTTTTGGAACTGGTTATCGGATTGAATTAAAATCGGAGTAATCAAAGTTGTTTGGCTAAACAAAAATGTGTTTCTGATCTGATTTTGTAGCGTTCAATCTAATAGTTCCATACCAGCCACAACAAATCAATTATTAAAGAATGTTCTCATATTTACCATTCTCTTTTACTAGTTTGAGAGACTTTAACAGTCCCCTCCATTCACAAGGATGATCTTTCTTATCATTCTATCTATTAGTTCCTTAATTAAAGAGAATTTGATAAGCACACAAGTATTCTATTACAAACACTATCTATTAGTTCCAAACAGCAGAACCGTATCCAAACACTATCTGTCTCTTGCAACATGTTTCTATTGTAGCTGATTATCTGATTTTAATTATGTAATACAGTATCACATAATCACTTTTAAAACACATCCATCTCCTAAAATGGCTGCATGTGTGAAGAAGAAATGTAAGTTAGGGCCTGACTGTATATAGCGTGGGAACAAGTATGTTGGTTTTTATATCTTGCATAGGAATATCAAAGGGCAAAATGATAAGCTATGTTATGAGATAACTATTGACATCTCTCCAGCTGGTCCTAGATTAGCTATGGTATACGTACAAATAAATTGCATGCACTGTTTACAGGAATATTTTTGCTTACTAACATATGCATATGTTAGAGCACTAACCAACAACAATACCCAATTTCGCCAAAGCGGGGGTGGTAGAACACTCAGAAAAATGAAATTTGACATTTTTTAGAAAACAACCGTAAAAAGGATATAATGTCGTTTGCTGGTTAATGAGAAAAATATATGTATAAAATTTGATGCTTTCTTTTAGATACCATTCTATCATGCAAAATTTTCATATCCAAGGACATTGACAAACTGTTTGATTATTTTTGATTTCTTATTTACTTTAGATGAATTATTTGCACGACATATAAATGCATATAGTAGTTTTGTAGTTTCAGTTCTCTATTTATTTCTGTTCTATTTAGCGCGAAAGTATTTTTTTCAATAAGACATGAGATGAATTTTTGGTCTTTCAGGTGTTACTCCACCATTTTTTGGACAGATTAGGGGTGCCCATCCTTCTCAGTTCACACAGGGTAGTGGTTCGGAGTAAAAGAGGGTTTAATTGGGAGATAACAGTTCACTTTCGGAGGTGCATATATTAATATTACCCCATATCTTCATTTCAAATTTATACTTGTCTTTAAACATATTTTCCGCTTAAAGCAGGTGGTCGCTAACTGCAGGATGACGTCGCTTGGTACTTGAGTGATACATTTCACTTTTGGCCTTGGATGTCACCGTTGTTTCTGTCAAAAGGTATTTAAGTATGTAATCAGCTACAATTACATTTGATCTTTTAGGGGCTATTTGGATGTACATGAGTTTGCCCTGCTTTGTTCCTGTCCCTTTCCCTTAGCAGTAAGCCCCTTTTGCCTCTCCTTTTGCCCGCTTGCTTGTCCCTGCTCTGTGTGCTTTTTGCTTGTCTTGCCTCTAGGCTTTTGTTGGGTGTGCTGCTTTCATATGCTCTCTTTTCTCTTTTGTTCCTTGTTTGTTGGTTCCTTGCGTTATTTCTTGTTGTTTGCACTTTTCCATGTTCTTCTTTCACTCTCACTTTTGCACTTGCCGGAGGTCTCCTGGAAGCAGTCTCTCTACTCCCAGGTTTCCTGGGGTAGGGTTAGGATGTGTCTACATTCTATCTCCCCCATACCTCGCTCCCGCGGGATTGGGTATTGTTGTTGTTGTTGTTGGATGTACATGAGTTGTGAAACTAATGTGATAATGAATAATCAGCTATAAATATACTTAAACATGGATAACTTTTCTATGTGCCTCTGCTCTGACCAGGTGTTGAACATTCTGGCTACGTTAAGAATCGGTAAATGACACAACAAGGTCATTGTTAGATACTGCTGATATATAATTTTTAAAGGGAAATGACGTATCCT